>MJHO01000279.1:0-69987 GCA_002076135.1 Xerophyta viscosa
CTCAAATATAACAGGAATAGGGGGAATAACCCGGTCTGGAAGATGCTTCAGCCCTCCTGAAGTCAGACAAAAGAAGGGAAAAGAGAAAATGATAGAAAATGTAATAGAAGGGGATGGTCTGGAGAGATCACTTGGCGAAAGAGCCAGTCTCTATGAAAGAAGTAGAACAATTTCTCAAGTACATTAAGAACAGCGACTATAATATTGTAGAACAGCTTAGCAAGACGCCGGCCAAAATATCTCTCTTATCACTGGTTCTGCATTCAGAGCTACATCGTCGGGCACTACTGAAGGTACTGAACGAGTCACACATCTCGCAAGACGCTTCAGTAGAACAAGTTGAGAGACTGGTGGGGCAAATTCAAGCACCCAATTATCTTACTTTCTCTGACGATGAGTTGGGACCAGACGGCAGAGGTCATACCAAACCCCTCAATATCGCTGTCAGCTACAGTGATTACCATATCTCAAGGGTGCTTCTAGACAATGGCTCGGCTTATAATGTACTACCTAAATCTACCTTTGATTTTCTCGGAGTTGATCCTGTATATGTGCGGACAACAGACATTGTCACACGTGCCTTTAATGGTACAAGAGTGCGCGCCATTGGAGAAGTAGTGCTGCCAATAAAGATTGGACCACACCTTTTCGAGATAGATTTCCTGATCATCGACACAAAGTCCTCTTACTCTATGCTATTGGGAAGGCCATGGATTCACGCAGCCGGTGCAGTTCCTTCTTCTCCCACCAGAAGCAAAATAAGTCAAGGATCATTGTCTTATTGAAATTAGCGCCGAGAAAGAATATCTCATCAAGCAGGCAGATGGACCTACGGGTGTTCAGGCAACGGAAGAAGTGGAAGAGGAACTATTGAGGGGTTTCGAGATTGTGGCAGTTACCCCGGTGGCTGAAGGATCTAAAATATGTCCGCCAACGATACCCAAACAAGTCAAATGTGCCGAGCATCGTGGCTAACAAATAAACAAAAAATGAGCTCAAACGACGAATTGACCACAGCCAGCCTATACTATACCCAAAGAAGCATGAAGGGACTTTCGGGCTCGGATTCAAGCCTAAACCAGCGGACCGAGAAAGAGCCAAGGAAGAGAGGAGAGCGCGCAAACGCGCTAAAATATTGGAAGAAACTTACACAGACCAACCACTACATTATCCCGCCGGACCTCTGCAAATATTTCACCTTCTGTTTGGTTTCATTAATAGACCGGAGAGCCTGCACAAGGATTTTCTGTGCCAAGATATGAAGAATCTATACATCACCGCTATCGAAGATGAAGCTCTCCCTTGCTACATCAAAAAGATCACACAGGAGGATAACCATGAGAACTATGCAGTCACTCCAGTGATATTTCCAACCAAGTAATGCCTTGGGGACATGTTTCCTTCTATTATGATATCGTTGTTGAACATGTTTTATCTCATATGAAATCAGTCGAATTTTGTTTTTTGAAATATCGTTGATCTTACTAGACTGATGTATCTTATGTAATGAGCAACAATTTTAATGAATGAAAATTGCCTTTGTGCATCTCATGTCTACTATTCCCAATTCTTTATATCTGATTTTTCTTATCTCATTTAGGATAATCCCATACAGCCAACGCCCATCTGACAATGACCAAAAATTGATTGTTAACAAAGAAATGATTGCTGAAACAGAATTTAATAAAGAGATAGAAACAGAAGAGGGAGTACAAGAAAGAATACTGGCATCCAAGGAGAGTCAGGTCGAAACCATAAATCTAGGCACCGAAGAAGAGCCACGGATGATTAAGATTGCGGCTATGGCAAGCGAAGAGGAAAGGCAAAAATGGGTAAAATTTTTGCGAGAATATAGTTCGGTATTTGCCTGGTCATACCGAGACATGCCGGGGTTGGACCCGAATATCGCTAGGCATACCTTGCCAATAAATCAGGTTTGCAAACCATAAAGCAGAAATTGAGGAGAATGAAACCGGAATTGGTCGGAAAAGTGAAAGAGGAGATTGACAAGCAACTTGAAGCTGGATTCATCCAACCAATAGATTATACAGAATGGTTGGCCAATATTGTGGTTGTCCCTAAAAAGGACGGTCGCATCAGAATTTGTGTAGATTACAGAGATCTAAATGCTGCAAGTCCAAAGGACGATTTTCCACTTCCACACATTGACCTTCTGGTCGATCAGGCTGCAATGCATGCTGCCTACTCCTTTATGGATGGATATTCAGGATACAACCAGATTCTGATGGATGTGGAGGACAAAGACAAAACGGCCTTTACGACACCATGGGGAACATTTTGCTACCGGGTAATGCCATTTGGTTTGAAAAATGCTGGGGCAACATATCAGAGAGCTATGGTGATCATATTTCACGACATGATCCACAATGAGTTAGAAGTATATGTTGATGATCTTGTAGTAAAATCAAAGGAAGATGAGGACCACATGCACGTCCTCAAGAAGGTTTTCGAGAGGCTTAAGGAGGTGAATTTAAAACTGAATCCCAACAAGTGCATATTTGGAGTCACCTCAGGAAAGTTGCTTGGTTTTATTGTTAGTCAAAGAGGCATTGAAATTGACCCTGACAAGATCAAGGCAATCCAAGAAATGCCTCCTCCAAAGAATCAAAAAGAAGTACGTGGTTTTTTGGGAAGGCTGAACTATATAGGCCGATTCATTTCACAACTCACTACCACATGTGAGCCAATTTTTAAACTTCTAAGAAAGGATCAGCCTTGTAAATGGGATGATGAATGCCAGAAAGCCTTTGACAAGATTAAAGAATATTTGAAAAATCCGCCGGTGTTGATGCCACCTGTGTCTGAAAGGCCTCTGTTACTATATATAACGGTGCATGAAGGATCAATGGGGGCATTATTAGCCCAGCATGATGACACGGGCAAGAGAGAAAGGGCTATATATTACCTAAGCAAGAAATTCAATGACTGCGAAGTACGATACACCTCTATAGAAAAGACTTGCTGCTCTGTTGCTTGGGTGGCCCAACGACTACGACATTACCTGCAAAGTCACACGACATGGCTCATCTCTAAGATGGATCCTATCAAATACATCTTCGAGAAGCCATATCTGTCTAGTCGCATTGCCAGGTGGCAAGCCCTACTTTCACAATACGATATTGTCTACACGACTCAGAAGGCAGTGAAAGGAAGTGCGATAGCAGATATGTTGGCTGATCAACCTATAGATGATAATAGACCAGCCAACTTGGAATTTCCCGACGAAGATATTCTAACAATGCTCAAGGGAGATGAAGATGGGGATGCAAGGGAAGAAATATGGATCCTGAGGTTCGATGGGGCCTCGAATTCAATTGGTAAAGGAATTGGGGCAGTTTTAATCTCGCCCGACAGAAAACATTATCCGGTAGCTGCCAAGCTGAAGTTCAAATGTACTAATAACATCGCTGAATACGAAGCTTGCACAATGGGCATTAAAATGGCACTAGACATGAAAATTCAAGAGATTTGCTCAGTAATGCGGGTGACTCGAGTCTCATCATACACCAAACGCCAGAATGAAGTGGAACACCCGTGATCCAAAACTGACCCCTTATCTATGAATATCTTCAGCTCTCTGATGGTGAAAATTTCGAAGAAAGTGCAATTTCGAACATATTCCAAGGAGAAAAGAATCAAATTCGCTGATGCATTGGCGACACTGGCCTCCATGATGACTCTAAATACCCTAAATAGCGATTAAAGCGGTCCGAGCACGTAAAGATACATTGTCAAGTTGCTACCACTGCATACTGTGCTATGGATAGAAGAAGAAGTAGATGAAAAACCCTGGTTTTACGATATCTTGGCGTACATAAAGAGCCAAAAATATCCTCCTCATGCTACAGAAAATGATAAAAGGACTATCCGACGACTTTCCACAGGATATTTTCTTAGTGGTAATGTCTTATACAAGAGATCATTCGACGGGATGCTAATGAGATGCTTGGATAAGAAGGAGGCCTACAGAGTAATCAGAGAAGTGCATGAGGGCAGTTGTGGAGCGCATTCTAGCGGACACAACATGGCAAAGACAATACTTAGGATGGGTTTACTGGGGGTGAGATGACCAGATTGTATTGATACGTCAGAAAATGCCATAAATGTCAAATGTATGCAGACAGAATCCATCTTCCGGCAAGTCAACTGAATGTACTCGCACCTGTATGGCCATTTTCAATGTGGGGAATTGACATGATTGGCCCGATCTCTCCAAAAGCTTCAAACGGCCATAGATTTATCCTAGTGGCCATTGATTATTTCACGAAATGGATAGAAGCCGCCTCATACACCAGTGTGACACAAAATGTGGTGACGAGATTCCTAAAGACTAATATCATTTGTCGATATGGGTTACCAGAGAGAATCATCACTGACAATGGGTCAAATTTGAATAACAAAATGATGGATAAACTATGCAGTCAGTTCAAGATTGTCCACCATAATTCAGTACCATACCGTCCCCAGATGAACGGTGCAGTTGAAGCGGCTAATAAGAACATCAAGAAAATCATACAAAAGATGACCGTTGTATACAAAGATTGGCATGAAATGCTTCCATATGCCTTGTTTGCATATAGAATCACAGCAAGAGTCTCGACTGGGGCAACCCCGTACTCGTTAGTATATGGGACGGAAGCAGTAATACCAGTAGAAGTGGAGATACCCTCATTACGGGTCATGGTTGAGACAAAACAAAGTGAAGAAGAATGGATCAAGTCCCGCTATGATCAACTGAATCTGATAGATGAGAAGAGGTTAACTGCTTTATGTCACGGACAGGCCTATCAAAGAAGAATCTCACGAGCCTTCGACAAAAGGGTGAAAGACAGAAAGATAACAGAAGGAGATCTGGTGGTCAAACAAACCAATCCGGTAGTCTCCGATCCAAGGGGAAAATGGGCACCCAACTACGAGGGGCCTTATATAGTGAAACAAATATTGTCAAGGAAGAGAGTGTATATTAGGAAATGGTGACTCAAGCTGACACGTCATTGTCGTTGTGGATATTTGCATTAAGTCCATGGTCTGTATATGAAGGTAGTAATGATTCTGTTTAAATTCAGTAACAGTTCACGCTCATTAAATAGAATGGGTATGCACAGATGAGTAGGGCCCGCTAGCTAAACAAAGGGGTCCCTGGGGCAAAACTTGTATAGGGCATTAATCCTGAAATTTCTACTCTCCTTGTTAACGAGTTCCAGCAATCATTAAGACGTTAACGTAATCAAGAATTAGGCCATTGTTATAAATACGATTCTAGAAACTGTTCTTCCCAAAAATCACTCATCACATTTGAACGAACCCCACCTCTCAAAATGCAACCAACGAGACCCATAGTCCACAAAACCATAAATGAACATCATTCAAATCATGACAGGGGAAATTTTCAGTTATGAAGTTGTTGACTATCCTTACATAAAGACGTCATTCTTGAAAGGATAACATAATTCATAAAACAATATTTTGATATGACAAGATATGGAAGGATTATGAGCCCGATAGGCTATTGACCGCAACATGTGAAAGCATTATAAACCAAATCGTGGCATTATTACAAAAAATTGGATATGAACATGAACCGCTGCACAAAAGAAGAGTGAGGACGAGATAATCGAATATTTTACCCAAATCTGAACTGGGGCAATATTGTCTCCATTCAGGACACGGACCATAACAATGCAACAAGGACGGAGGAGTCGGGACAAATACTAGATGTAAGAGCAAAGAATTTATCAATGGATACTTCGGCAAACTCCCATGACGGCCCCCACAGTCAAAACTTTTGATATTTCGGCAAACTCCCCCCACAGTCAAAACTTTTGATATTTCGGCAAACTCCCACGATGGCCCCCACAATCAAAACTTATTGAAAAAGGACGGGACTTGCGGGACACAAGCGTTGCTCCAATTCGATTTCAATAAAACACCTAAGTTTTGTGCATATTCACCTGATTTATAAACTGTTATATTCATGACTAATATTCTCTCGACTTGATGGCGTTATGCGATCGCTCGCACACTCGGCAAAGCGTGGTCCAGACGGCCGTAACGCCCATTAATCTTTCAATAAATTACACTTAGGCATGGTCCGCACGATCATCACTTCATAATTAATGAGGTATCGACCAACATTGGGTCATACCTAATGACTGACCGATATTGACCAACATTGGGTCATTACTTGGTAATGAGGTATCGACCAACATTGGGTCATACCCAGCGACTGACCGGTATTGACCAACATTGGGTCATTACTTGGTAATGAGGTATCGACCAACATTGGGTCATACCTAGCGACTGACCAGTATAGACTAATCGACCAACATTGGGTCATTACTTGGGAATGAGGTATCGACCAACATTGGGTCATACCTAGCGACTGACCGGTATTGACCAACATTGGGTCATTACTCGGTAAGGAGGTATCGACCAATATTGGGCCATACCTAACGACTGACCAGTATTGACCAACATTGGGTCATTACTACGTATTGAGGTGTCGACCAACATTGGGTCGTACATAGCAATTGGCCGGTATTGACCAACATTGGGTCATTACTTGGTAATGAGGTATCGACCAACATTGGGTCATACCTAGCGACTGACCGGTATTGACCAACATTGGGTCATTACTCGGTAACGAGGTATTGACCAACATAGGGTCATTACCCAACGATTGACAGATATATTATTTTCAACCCTCCAACATTCATCACGCACTGACTTCTCGCTCTCAGATGTTTGCATGCGTCTGCCTCCCTTCGTCGGACAAAATGTGGTATCTCTTTTATCTTTGCCTAATCCTTTTTTAAATGATTAGTCAAAGAGGGGCAACTGTTGACACCCCCATTTTGTCCAGATTATAACACTGACTGACAGACTTGAATCAAGCCGGAGGTACTGATAACTAAGCGCGCTCAAAGCTAATTTAACTATCCTTTTAGACCGGCAATTTAAAAATTGGCACGAATTACCGAAGCGCATCTTTTCGACCCGAGGTCACTCCAGTATCCGTATTTTGACTTTTTCTGAACCAGTAAATTTTTGTCCAAAGGATAATATCAAAAGTCAATTTAATACATCTTATAAACAGTTAATAAATAAAATAGTATGTAATTATTAAAGATTAAAAGTCAAATTACCCAAAGTGGCAATGTCATCATTCATTTTTTTTGTCTCTTAGATAATATGTGTACCTTGGTTTTTTATAAAATGGAGAAGGAGGGACTGCCAGCAGGGGCAGAGGAGGAGAGAAAAAAAACAAGAAGAAAAAAAGAAGAAAAGAAAAAGAGAAAGGAAGAGAGAACCAGAAGAAAAAAAACAAGGAAGAAGAGAAGAAGAAAGGAAGAGGGGGCCATCGTTGTCGTTCCAGCTTGTTCCCCCGAGTCCACGTCGACCGTGCACCTCCCCGGCAACCGTCCGCCCTCGACGTTGCCGCTGCCGGTGCCAAGCAAAAACTCCCGCGCCGTCGTCGCCAACAACCAAGCGCACCAAGCACCCGAGGTAACCCCCATAAACATTGCTAGTACTCGTCTAAACTCGTGTGATCACGAGACGCCGCCGTGGGCTCGCCGCCGGCGAGCCACGGCGGCGGGAAACGGAAAATAAAAATAATACCTAAATTTGCACCCCGCATATATCTTTGTCTACGAACTTCGAAATAAAATTTCTACCCCACCATTGAACTCAGAACGTTCGACATACTTAGAAACACCTATCACAGCTCCGAAAGGCGACGGTCGCCGACACGTCGCCGAAACTTCGTAATCGAAAAACTCAATAAACGGAGCCTCGAACGCGATTTTTGACGTCTCCATTGAGTCGGGGACAGTCGAAAACAGTAGGGTAGGTATTACCGGTTTTTTTTTTCGGCGGCGAACGGCCGCCGGCGCCGGGCGAGCGACCGGCCGCGAGCTCGCGCTGCGAGCTCGCGTCGTCGTAGACGACGACCGGCTGAGCCGGTCCGCGTCGGTTTAAACCGACGCGGGCGCGGTCAGGCCGCGCCCGACCGCGCGGGATAATCCCGCGCGGACCCGACCCTGCGAGCCGGATCGCTCGCAGGCCGGCCTGCTTCGGTCCGGCCGGCCCAATAAGGGCCTGTTTTGTTTTTTTTATTTTGATTATTTGATTTTAAAAAACCGATTTTTTACCTTAATTTAGATTCTAAATTGTTTAAAACCCCATTCTTACTAAATAATTATATTTAGACTTTTAATATTATCAACAAACGTATAGTTAGTTAGATGATATGCACCTGCTTAATGTAAGAAATAATAGATAAACAAATTCGGAGGAGATGGATATTTTCGACGAGATATAAAATAACAAATGTAAAAGTTAAGAGGAGGCGATGGATATTGCTTTACTCTTACTCCACGTAAACACCTTCAAAATATAACATTTTTTTTATTCTGGGGAAGAGATGGATATTTCTTCCCGACACATTTATAAATATATTATCTGGGGAAAAGATGGATATTTCTTTCCCGTCATTAATAAACACATACGTAAACATATTACATTTTCAGTAGCACTAAATAGTTAATGATAATTCGGAGGGAGATGGATATTTCCCTCAAACCTGAATTTATAAAATATGGAGAGAGATGGATATTTCTCTCAAATTAAAATCCACAGTGTTAATATGGAAGGAAATGGATATTTCCTCTAAATTTGTTTTCAACAATGATAATTACAAGGGAGATGGATATATCTTCCTAAAAATTGAAATAAACAATAATAATACAAATATGAGATGGAACATCTTACTATAACAATAATAGGGGCTATGAAGAGAAACGACACGGCGCTGAGCCCTAAGATAAATTATATAAATTCAAGCATATTTTCTTAAAATAAATGTATAATGTACACATATAACGATACACTCCATAATTCTTATATCGTACGTAAGTTAATTGTAACCAACAATAAACGATCAAAACACATACATATAATCTGACAGAGATTTGATCTTTCCAGATTTAAGGGTTAGGAACCGGATGGATCCTAATCTAAGTAATTGGGTAAATAAATATTAATGACCGTAATAGAAAGTGATGATATTACTCTCCTAATACGATCAAGTATATTTATAAAAATCAAATTCCATTCAAATAAAAAAATATATGGAAACGAGATGATGGATATCACCCCGACAAATATATATTCTCCATTTGGATGTGTCTACGTAATATGATTTAGAAAGTAAAGTGGATGCCGATCTCTCTTCTTCATATAAGGCAGATAATTAAATGTGCATTTATATAATAACAAATGTGTCATAAATATGAACTCAAAAATATTCGGATCACCTATAGAGTACCCTCTCTGAGGGACGTTGTGGGGGTGTTCCGTCTCCCCACACGTAAACGACGAACGAGCCTAACAAATCTCTAATGTGCCTTATCTCGGTTTCCTAGATTTCCACAAATATCTAGGTGGCGGACTCCAACCCTTTCCCTCCCCGGAGGAAGGTCGTCAACAACAGTAGACGAACACTAACTCATAATCACATCTTTTCAATTTTAGATGTATACAATATATAATAAAGTTTCTATTGACTCATTAATGGAGGAGTTTCAGTTTCAGGTTTAATTTGTCTCAAAATGAATTTCACACTTATCTTTTGATGTTTTCATGAAAAAGTGTTTTTCTTATTAGCCTAAAGAAGTCAGCCTAAAGATGTTTTCAGTTTTAGTTTCAGGTTTAATATGTTTTACGTCTCTCTTTTGTAGATGTCGACACCTGACACTAATCAACCTCCGTCTATTTCAAGTAATGCTTTGCCTACCCCAAGCAGTGTTGCAGGTGAGAACTCGGATCTCGTAACTACTGGTAAACGAAGTTCTAGACCAGAATCATGGGTTTGGAAGCACTTTACTAAGATAATCACAGCTGATGCTGGTGCACCTCCAACAAAATGTACTTGCAATTATTGCAAAAAACTATTTAGTTGCATTACAAAGAATGGTACAAAATCACTCCAGAAGCACTTCCACACTTGTTCAAGAAATACAAATCGTGCTATCAAGGGCCAACCCCCATTGGTGTTGCATGCCAAAGGTGATGATTGTGATAGTAATGAATTAATTTGTTGGAAATTTGATCAAGAAGCATGTAAGATAGCCGTTGCACGAATGATTATTGTTGATGAGCTACCTTTTAGAACAGTCGAACGTGAAGGATTTCGGTCCTTAATGAAAGTGGTCCAACCACGGTTCAAAGTACCTTCTCGTTCAACTATTACTAGAGTTTGCATTGATATGTTTATGAGCGAAAAGCTAAAGCTAAAGGAGTTCATAAATAAGCATGCAAATAGAGTTTGCCTTACTACAGATTCTTGGACATCTTTGCAGAATATTAATTATATGTCCTTAACTGTTCATTTCATAGATGATGATTGGACATTGCATAAAAGAATTTTGAATTTTAGCCCTATAACTAGTCACAAAGGAGAAGCTATTGCAAAAGTTTTAGAGAAATGCCTAATTGAGTGGGGGATAGAAAAAGTTTTTAGTATCACTATGGATAACGCTAGTTCTAATGATACTGCAGTGACCAATTTGAAAAGGACACTTAACAAGTGGAAAGGTAGTGTTTTGGATGGTGAACATCTTCACATGCGCTGTGCTGCACACATTTTAAACCTTGTTGTGAAAGATGGATTGAACGATCTGTCAGATTCGATTTTTCGTATTCGTAGTGCCATACGTTTTGTCAGGTCTTCTCCTAGTAGATGGTTAAAATTCAAAACTTGTGTAGAGCATGAAAAGATAGTATCTAAAGGTCTCGTTTGTTTAGACTGCGACACTAGATGGAATTCTACATTTTTAATGCTTGATGCCTCCTTGAAGTTTCAGAAAGCTTTTGAACGTATGGAAGAAGATGCACAATATGTTTTGGATCTTACCAGCAAAAAAGGCATTCCGGATGAGAGTGATTGGGGGCATGCAAAAATACTAGTCAAGTTTTTGAGGAAATTTTATGATGCGACTTTGCGTATTTCAGGCTTCTTGCATGTGACTTCTCATTTTTGTTTCCATGAAATATTTGCTGTGCGTATGACATTGAAAAAATGGATTGAAAGTAGCGATTCTAGCCTAAAGTGCATGGCTTTAAAAATGAAGAGCAAGTTTGATAAATATTGGGGTGATCCAAACAACATAAATATGTTGATGTATTTTGCCGTCATTGTTGATCCTCGTTACAAATTGAAATATGTCAAGTTTGTTTTCGAAGACGTTTATGGTGAAAGTATTGCAAAGGAGATAACCTCAACGATACGTACGGCATTGCTGAAGTTGTACGAGGAATACAATGATTCAACAACGTCCTCTTCAAGGCATTCTAGTCCAAGTCTAGTTTCGGATGATAATGACGATGATGATGTTGATCCACTAGTTAAGTACAAGAGGCATAAGGCAGCTGAAATGTGTATAGATAAGAAATCGGAAGTAGATCGCTACTTGGATGACGCCCAAGAACACGAAGAGGACAATTGCAAGTTTGATATTTTAGTTTGGTGGAAGGTCAATGCTTCTAAATATCGTGTGCTTTCTCAAATAGCTCGGGATGTATTAGCTGTTCCTATTTCAACAGTTCCTTCTGAGTCCGCGTTTAGCACAGGTGGACGAGTGCTTGACGCATTTCGAAGTTCCCTAACACCTTTCACAGCTGAAGCTATTATTTGCACACAAGATTGGCTTCGAGCTTCGCCACTGTCTATTTCTATTGAGGAGAACTTTGATGAACTTGAGGTTGATGAGATGGAATCAGGTATTTCTATAAACCAAGATTTATTATATTTGTTTCCTTTTATATATGTTTGACTTAATCTATTTGTTTTTATTTATTACAGGTTTAACAACTCTAAGCATGCGTGCACTTGCCGATTGGTAAAATAGTCTTAACTTAATCATTTAAGTTACGTTTGTTATTTTTCTATGACGATAATTTCATATGGTATTTTTATATTTTGTTATTGTCTTTATAGATGTTAGAATGCACAAGAGTTTCCAAAAAAGAATGATTTCTCGAAGACTCAAGGTCAGCCAATTATTGTTTTTTACATATATAAAAACTCAATTGATCAAGACATAATATAATACATCAGATGCAATTTTAAATTGGTTGATAGCAAAAGTTTTCTGATCGTATATATGGTAGCTCTTTTTTTTTTCTTTTGAAAAAAATAAGAAAATAGTGCAGGTTAATCAAAATGAAAGAAAAAGAAAGAAGTCAGTGGCCTGTCATAGTCATGCCAGCATGCACTTTATTTTGATATCAATCAATTGTGTTTTGTCCATCTCTGAATATGCCTTAATTGTTATTTCCTTGCATGTTTAGCTTCAAGGAGAATACAGTGCAGGTTATCAATGAAAATTTCCATGTTCGTTTGAATGAGCTGGTTAGGAATAGCATTATGTCATTCTTCTGTAACACTTATTACTGTACTTTTACTAGTTTACTACTTCTGTAATCACTTGCTACTGTATTCTCGTATGCTCTCCTGACTGTTATTATGGTTTGATTTGTATTGATTGCTCTTTCATTTATTTTTTATCTAGTATTGATTTTGCAGGGTCCTGTCTTCAACGGTAGTTACTCTCGTTATGATCCAGATTTTCAAAAATCAGAACTCGTGAATGGATGGACAAACCAACTGTTTATTTCAAGAGTAGTTACTTTTGATAAGCTTTGTATTTGTATTTAGTCTCGAATCTTCGTCAAATGTGATTTGGTGAACTTTTGTATCTTCAACATTGTATTTCATACTTCTTAGAATTGTTTGTTTTGCTAATATTTTAGCATTACTTCAAAGTATGCAATTGGACTATTAGCATTCAGAAGTCAGTGATTAAAACTTTTCACAGATTATTTCTCTGACGGACCCGACCAAACCCGACGATCCGGACCCGACCCGATCAGACCCGACTAGTCGGGTCGGGTCGGGTCCCAAGCTGGGTCGGGTCCTGGTTCGTTCAGACCCGACATAGTTCGGGTCGGGTCCCGGGTCAGCTGGACCGGGACCCGACCCGAGTTTGAACACCCCTACTAATCAACAAAGCTAAAATAGCAGTTAATAGAAGTTCAATAATAATTGATCACATGCTCTGCCTGTTGAATTTACCTCTAATTTGCAGTAATTATTCTCACATTTTCATTATGGCCCTCAAGCTACTTTAAAAAAAAAAAAGCAAAAGAACAAAAAAGTCAAGAATTCTTGTTATTGCTTTATCAAAAGTAATCGCATTACATAAAAGAATTGGAAAGTCTTACAATTAACATTTACTAACTTTAATCAAATAAAGCACGAGGAGACGACGACAACGGAGCCACGAGGAGACGACGACAACGGGGCCACGAGGAGACGACGGGGGACAGCGAGGCGAGATTGAGAGAAGACGGCGATAGGGCTACGGGGAGACGGCGGGCGAGCTCAGGACTCGGGAGACGGCTCACGTCGGCCGAGATCGGGAGGTGAGTTTTTGCAACTTGCAACAGAGAACTGGGGTGGACTGTGGACAGTGCATACTAGGGTTTTCTAGTAATGTAAATGGATTTTAATTTTTTAATTGGGCCTACTGCAGTGCCTAGCCCATTTACCGGTTGGACTGGATTTTGACCGGGTCTGCTGGTTTGGCGGGTCAACCAGGTCATCCGGTCCAAACCGATTTTGATTGAATTTGGGCCGAAGTATTTCACCGGACCAGACTGGAGTCTGAGTCGCGGTCAGACCGGTCGGACCAGCCGATCCGGTCCGATTTTGGTAGCAGTGGTAGAACCCCAACAATGACAGGCTATTAGAAACCAATTCTTTTAGATATCCAATAGTTACATACCCTCATGTAACAACATTCAGGACACCTAAAAAAAAGCTCTAATTCTCTTTCTATTTTTCCAAGCAAAATAAAAAACAAAATTCTTTTCAAACCTTCTTATTCTCTTTTCATTAAGAAAAAAAAAATACTTTCAAAGAAACTCTTTTCTTCTCATAAAAATCAAATCTTTTCAAAATCACTCTAAAAAAAATATTAAAACAAATCATTTTACAAAAATCATTTTATTTTCTTTTAAAATCATTCTCAAAACAAAAAAAAAATATTTTTTTAAAGAAATTTTTTTTTTCTTCACAACAACATTTTTTAATTCTTTTCAAAAAATAAAAAAATTTCAGAAAAGTCTTTTTCTTTTCTTCTCACAAAGTCTTTTTGAAAAAAAAAGTTTTTTTTAAAAAAAAAAAAACTTTTTCTGCATCACTGACACACAATTTCTCTACACAAAGACGGTCAAGACGACTATTACAAAAAGAAGCCTTTATCTACTTCGATCCCGACGACACACTGCAACAATGGCAGATAATGAAATGATTGAGCAACTGAAGAAAGAAATTGAAGAACTTCGCAGATAACTTAATGATATGGGTAAACAGCTGGAGCATTTGACAACAATGATAACACAACTTGTTGAACAAAATAGCAACCTTACAAAATTTCAGCAAACAAGAGATCCAAGTTCATCATCTGTACAACCTTAGGAACAACAATATGCACAACAGATACCGTATGATCCTTATGGTCTACCTCCACGACCAAAACAGCCCCAATACATTCCAGCAATTTAACTAGAAACTCAACTACCTCCAATCATTGCTGCAACTTCGACGCCGTCGAAATCGCGAAAAAACATCGTCTGGTGCCTTAAAAATGCTTTTAAATGTTCGAATATTTTTCTAATATATTTAGATATGCTCTAAATTTATAAAAAATAATTAAAATAACCCATATTGCTGCCGAATGAGATGTGATTTTTTTCGAAATTTTTGGCTTTTTTTTTTTCGGATTTTTTACGATTTTATTAAGGGAGGGTTGCGAGGAGAGAGAAACGAGAGAGGATAGTTGATTTTTTGGGCAGAAAACTGTAGGCAGAAGAGAGAGAAAATAGAGCGCGCTTATCAAAATAAAGTACATGAGTATTTTGGTCATTTCACTAGCTAAATGGGCATAGATTCGCCAAATCAAATTAGGGGGCATATATCATCAAAAAGCCATTAAGGGGGCGCATATCCGCAAATTGCCCTTTTTCTAAAAAGGTAAAATAGAGCAAGGTGGTTAACTAAGCTCTGAGATTCAAGGGATGTGGTTTATCCGAACGTTACGTCTCTAATATTTTAAAAATGGGCGATGAAGAGAAAACGGAAACGCGCTGAGCCCAACTTAATAAAAATAATATTTTCACATACAAAAATCAAACAAAAAATAAAAAAAATTAAAAACCCGAACCCCAACGCGGAAAGGGTCCCCATTAAACCATTTAGTTTTACAAATTCCTAGCATTATCATATGCATACATGTATTAGTTGTAATCAAATCATTTCATGCATAAAATGATAAATCCCAATTTTAAAAATATAAGCTGTTTAATTGAGAGTACCTTTTTCGGAGGGGTACTGTGGGGGTGTTCCGTCTTCTCCACA
The DNA here is from genome assembly GCA_002076135.1 of Xerophyta viscosa. Taxonomy (NCBI): domain Eukaryota; kingdom Viridiplantae; phylum Streptophyta; class Magnoliopsida; order Pandanales; family Velloziaceae; genus Xerophyta; species Xerophyta viscosa. Next base: position 15,503 of record MJHO01000279.1, read on the forward strand.
CGTAACCGACAACGAGAATCTCAACGTGCCTTATCCCGGTTTCATAATTTTCCATAAAAATTAGATGGTGACTCAAAAATTTTAATTCTTTCCCCGTCTTTCTGCGAGGAAGGTCGTTAACAGATTGCGACTCCGCTGGAGACTTGTCAGGCTCGTTACAATTAAATGGCCTAAATTTTTAAATTTGGGATTATCATTTAATATCACTTATAATTACTGCATATTTATATTTGTCTTGGTCATTTTGTTATTGTTGCATATATATTTATTTTTAGTAGTAAACTTACATACACATAACCTCAGGCCTCGACCCGGTTTTAAGATCTGGGATAATATCGAAACTTGTGTGCAATGTATACGCGTAGTCGTGAAACCCAGCCCTAACCTAGCCTATATGTTATCTGGGTAGTATCAGACATGACATACTATGTGTGTTAGTATCATGTAGAATTCCCAATAATGACAGGCTATTAGAAACCAATACTTTTAAGATACCCAATAGTTGCATGCTCTCATGTAGCAATATTCAGGACACGTAAAAAAAAAAGGTCTAATTCTCTTTCTATTTTTCCAAGCAAAATAAAAAATAAAATTCTTTCCAAACATTCTTATTCTCTTTTCATTAAAACAAAAAAACTTACAAAGAAACTCTTTTCTTCTCATAAAAATCAAATCATTTTCAAAATCACTCTCAAAAAAAAATTTCATTTTACAAAAATCTCTTTTTCTTTTCTTTTAAACTCATTCTCAAAACAAAAAAAAAAAAAATCTTTTTTTCTTAAAGAAATTTTTTTTTTCTTCACAACAACGTTTTTAAATTCTTTCCAAAAAAATAAAAGAATTTTAGAAAAGTCTTTTTCATAAAAACTTCTTTTCTTCTCACAATTTTTTTTTTTTAAAAACAAACTTTTTCTGCATCATGACACTCAATTTTTCTACACAAGGACGGTCAAGACGACTATTGTAAAAAGAAGCACTTATCTACTTCGGTCCTGACGACACACTATAGCAATGACAGATAATGAAATGAATGAGCAACTGAAGAAAGAAAATGAAGAACTTCGCAGACAACTTAATGATATTGGTAAACAGCTGGAGCGTTTGACAACAATGATGACACAACTTGTTGAACAAAATCGCAACCTTACAAAATTTTAGCAAACAAGGGATCCAAGTTCATCATCTATACAACCTCAGGAATAACAATCTGCACAACAGATACCGTATGATCCTTATGGTCTACCTCCTCGACCATAACAACCCTACGTTCCAGCAGTTTAACTAGAAACTCAACTACTTCCCAATAATCCGGTCGTACCAGCCACTGTCAATATCGAAGAGAAACATGACTCTATCCGGACGACAAACTAGTAGTCAAGCTCAAATTGGGGCAAATTTAAGAAGATCCAAGCGTCAGCAACTTAAACTGAGGCAATTTAGGAAAGTTGATCCATACGTAAAAAACTGAGGCAAAATTTTTGTACGAAAACTTTGAGACTGATCAAAGCATAGTAGACATAGAGGACATCGAAAAAAATCACAGACCAAAAAACACATCGACAGCTGACAAATTTATAAACTGGGGCAATTTTGAAAGACGCAGATTCGCAAAGGAAAAGAAATGGTACAAATGAAGCGAATTTTAATTAAGACTCTGACTAATTTTAATGTATGCTCTCCAGTCCTGAAGTAGGGGAGAATCGTTACTTATACCTAGCGATCTCACCAGAGGTAGTAAGTTCAATCCTGGTCAGGCGGTCAACTGGAGCGGAGCTACCCGTATACTATGCCAGCAAGATCCTGCGAGATGCAAAGACACAATATTGGGAATGTGAGAGACTAGCACTAGACCTAGTATTCTCCGCGCGAAGACTCCGACCATATTTCTAAGGTTACAGCATCCAGGTACTAACGAACCACCCGTTAAAGCATATCTTGTCGAAACTAGAGGCTTCAGGCAGACTGGTTGAATGGGCAATAGAATTATCTGAGTACGACATTCAATACCTATCCAGACCGGCTATTAAAGCACAGGTGGTGGCGGATTTCCTGGTGGAAACAATGACGCCTATTCCCGTCCGTTCACAAGTGGGGGAACCAGAAATGAATCTACCGGCGAACACCTCTGGGAGAAGGCCTGGCACCAGCCACGTGGTATCTATATATTGATGGATCTTCTACAACCATAATGAGTGGAGCAGGTTTGATCTTAACTAGCCCAGGAGGAGCGCGCGTAGATTACGCTCTACGATTTAAATTTTCAGCCACAAACAACGCAGCTGAATATGAGGCATCAATTGCTCGAATGAAACTAGCAAAGGCATTGGGTGTCTGAACCCTGGAGATAAGACCAGATTCTGAGCTGGTGGTGAATCAAGTAGTAGGCGTCTATGAAGCAAAGAGTCCCAGTATGGCAAAATACTTGGACGTCGATCGGAAAATTGTTAAAAGGTTCAATGTCTTCTCCATACAACGTATTCCGAGGTTGCAAAATATTTTAGCGGACGCACTGTCCAAAGCGTGAACGGCGGCGGGCTCTTGACTGCTTCGGCAAGATTCGGCTGCAAACGTTGCACCGATTAAACTCCGGCGATCTTCAACAGCTTCGGCGGCACGGTGTCTGTGACGGCAAATGCCCGGCGGTTGATGACGGGAGTTCTTGACGATGAAATCAGAGGCGAACTCGGTGCTAGGACGCCTGGAAGAAGAGGAAGAAGACGACTGTACACGGGCTGCTATTGGGCCAACTCTTGGATCCGATCACGGCTTGGATTGCAAGCCCATTAAAGCTTATTAATCAATTTAATTCGATTAAATTGATTTCGATTTCGCGATCGTCTCAGCGTGGATCACCGTTAGAGGCACGGTATATTCGCGGCTTGATTCATCGGAACTTAGTTTACTCGTGACGACGACTGCTTGATTTTATTATGGAGTTCTCATTTCATGAATTTAAGGTATTCCGATAAACTCGTAAAACACGATTAGCAGCATGATAGGACCGAATAAATTAATTAGATTAATTTATTTTATCATGCGATTTATCATGTGATATTTATTATGTATATATGATATACATGTGAGTACGATTATTTTAGCATACCAATGGGATCCTGTTTCGGGTTTTACGGTCAATGTTGTAAACGTTTTAAATTTTCACTGTGCATGTTGATGTATTTTGATTTATCTCGTAACCTAACAGCAGTGTATAACAGACTCCTCTACGTTCGCGCGGCGGTTATTATTGCTGACTTGGTCTTTCCTCACTTGGGTCGGATGAGCTTGGTCAGGTTGTCGAAGCCGTAGTCGAGCTTCAATCTGTCGTCGCTATTGGCTGGCCGACGCTGAATATGAAACAAGCTTCGAGCATTTTGCCAGAATCTTGGTTCGGTTCTAAGTGTCTGCAACGTCGGGCCTCACTTGGGTCAGATGAGCTTGGTCAGGTTGCCGAAGTCTTAGTCGAGCTTTGATCTGACGTCGGTCTTGGCTGGTCAACGCTAAATACGAAACAAACTTCGAGCATTTTGCCAGAACCTTGGTTCGGTCCGAAGTGTCTGCAACGTCGGGCCGAGGTCGGTCTCAATATGGCGATCCCGAGGTTGGGATCTTGGGTCGATCTAGAATGTCGGTGGGCGGTTGAGCTGAGGTCGGTCTCGACCTGGCGATCTCGAGGTATACGGATGGACGCCTCGGCGGCGTATGCATCTTGGTCAAATGAGATATTTGGACTCTTCTTCTCATTTGGTGGCTAGCTTTTTTGCTAACATGTGGCAGCCTAAATCCGTGCTATATCATGTTATTTGAAGTTGTTGTCATTAAACTGTTGGCTTGGTCCATGGATGACGTACTGTTGTAGAATATTCCAAATGACCAAGTCAATGATTACGAATGATTTAACAACTTAGGCTCAACAATCGACTAGTCTATGGTGACCATTCTAAAGTCTTCAATTCTAAAGAAGCAAAAGTTCAGCAAACTATGAAGTTGATCTTATAATACCTTCCTGGAAATGAGATAGCTAAAAGTATGACTTGGTCCTTTAAGTTCTAGGAAGATGAATGCGGTATGCTTCTACCTCATTAAACATGATCTTATTGGTTTAGGAAAGTATGCTTGTTTGAAAAGTACTTATATAAGATTGCTATGTTAAAGTTGAAGACTTTTCAAACAAGCAGTCAATATTTTATCTTCAGGAAACTTGCAGGTAAACGCGGCATGTTAACGGCCATGAATTTCTAAAAGGAACAACAACATACCTGGTATTGGGTCTAGTATGTTCTATCTCCGCGTTTACCTGCTATTGATGTCCAGGAATCTCTAAGAGGAAGAAAAACCATGACTCTCTGGCTACATGTTCTAGCTCTTCTCTTTCATCTTCACCTATTCTGCTTCACCAAAACAGTCTTTGCAACTCGCTTAGCGAAGCCAGGTTGCCAATCTGAATGCGGTAATGTGAGCATTCCTTATCCATTTGGCACTACGGAAGGCTGCTACTTTGATCCAAGCTTTCTCATTACCTGCAATTACACTTTCAATCCTGAAATGCCAACACCGTTCCTTAGCGACGGTAACATCCAGGTGCTTCAGATTAGCCTCTATGTTGGCCAAGTCCAAATCAATCACTACAAGGCCTATGATTGCTATGACAAATCCGGTATCTCTACAACGTATGCCACTCCTTCCATCAATGTCATTGAGCCATACATGTTTTCCCCAATCCGTAACAAGTTCATTGCCGTAGGCTGTGATACCATAGGCGAAATTCAGGTAAACCCTCGTTGTTGGCTTTGCTATGTAATTGTTTTCTTTTTGTAGTGCAGTGAGCTATGATTATGCTCCTACTTTGTTTGCTTTTCTTTACTTCTTCATATCTCAAAAAATGAGGCTTAATGGGCGCCCCCCACCCTCAGTTCTACTAAAAAAGAAAAAAACATGACCTTTATTTTCCAACTTTTTTTTTTTTAAATTCTTCATTTTCATGTTTCAAGCAAGTAGAGTCCTCTAATCTTTATATAAATTAGGACTTTCAGTAAATTATTTTGACATGAACTACCAGACTACATGCACAAACATAGAGAGCAAAGATGGGGGAAAAGAACAAGAAATATTCAACATGATTTAAATTCAGATGTTGTAAACTTCTATTAATGCAGGAAGCAGATCAGACGTTCACAACTGGCTGTCTATCAACTTGTAACACCACTTCCTATATAACAAATGGGACCTGTGAAGGAATTGGATGCTGCGAAACCCCCATACCGAGGGGCCTCCAATCGTTTGACATTAAAATCTACAGCTACAAGAACCACACCAACTGCTGGAGTTTCAATCCTTGCAGCTATGGCTTCCTTGTTGACGAAGGCTGGTTCAATTTTAGTCTCTCAAGCTTTTCTTGGCTTCATGATCGGAAGTATGTTCCTGTGACTTTAGATTGGGCGATTCGCAACCAGACCTGCAAAGAGGCGAAGAAGTTAACAAGCTATGCATGCGTTGCTGAGAACAGTGTCTGCTTGAATAGTTCAAATGGCGTCGGCTACCTATGCAATTGCTCTGAGGGGTACACTGGAAATCCTTATCTTAAAGGCGGGTGCGAGGGTAAGTGCCATTTTCGAGATGGGATCGTCTGTGCTTCGTAGCATAGACGATCCGTGTGGCATTCATTTGGGCCGTTAATCGGTCTCGCACAAATCACGAGATTTTTTATTTAAATTTTCGTCGATTTATTTGACCTAATTTTATGTATTTTTATGAAAAATTGTGAACTATAAAGTTGTAAATTTTAATGTGATCTACAATTTTATAGTTCAAAATTTTTTGAAAAAATATCAAACAATATGTCAAAATGATGATTAAAAGTTTTGGTAATCATTTTGACACATTGTTTGATATTTTTTCGAAAAACTTTGAACTATAAATTTATAGATCACATCAAAATATATAACTTTGTAATTCACAATTTTTCATAAAAATTAATAAAATTAGGTCAAATAAATCGACGAACAATTTAATAAAAAATTTCGTAATACGTGTTGGATCAATTAACTGTTCAAATCACGTACCACACATATCGAAGCTGAGACGATCCCATCTCGCCATTTTTCCCTTTACACGATGCTTGGCTTTCAATTAATTGAGCATTGAGAGTGTCATTCAATTGAGGGGAAGTTGCGTGACGACCCCTATGTTAAAAAATCAAAACGTAGTTGTAAATCAGCTTTCAATTAAAATTTTTGCAAACTAGCTCCTATCTAAAAATTTGTGAAATTAACATTTAATAAATATATAAGTATTTTTTAGAAGTTTTAAATGCGAAAAAATATAGATTTTGGTGTGATTTATAATTTGTATATTCATAATTTATATAAAAATATTTTTAAATAAATATATTGAGATTCCAAACACTTAGTGGATTTAAAAGTAACTAACCTTTAAGACTTTGGAGTAAAAAAAAGTATCTAGCTAGAAATTATTTTTTAATTAATAAAGTAAAATAAATTTTGATGGGAATTACAAATTTTTTATTAAATTGTTTTTACAAAAATACTTTTATTTGGTGTTTTGGGTTGTGGAATTATGATTATGATCAAGGGTTGATTTGTAAATGATTCGTGATTATAAATCAGGAGTTCGTTTGGAAGATAACAATTGACCAATGAGCATTATAGAGAGAGTGGAGAGAGAGAGAGAGAGAGAATGTACCAATTACTTATGCACAAAGTTTTAAAAGCCGGGCGGCACGGAGAGTGGACACACAGAGAGAGAGAGAATGTACCAATTACTTTATGCACAAAGTGTTAAAAGCCGGGCGGCACGAGAGCGTGCCGCCCGGCTCGTGCCGGAGCTGCCGGCTCCGGCACGGGGACGGTGCCGAGCCGGCCGGCACCGTCCCCCCTTCTCTCTCTCTCTCCCTCTCTCTCTCTCTTCTTGAAGTTTCTTTTTTTTTTTTCTTCCATTTTCCTCCTCGCTTTCGCGAGGAGGAAGAGGGTACGGTCGCCCGTACGCGGGGCGACCGTACCTTTTTTTTTTTAATAAGGGTGCGGTAGTGCGCGACGGCAGCTGCCGGTCGCGCACCCGCACCCTTACATTATTATTATTATTATTATTTTAAAAAAAACATTAATTTTTTTTAAAAATATAATTATATTTTAAAAATTTTTAAAAATAATATTTTATTATCGGCACGACCGGCACGACCGGCACGGCACGATCGGCACGGTCGGCACGTCTCGAGTTCGGAATTTACCGAAACTCGGCACGGCACGAAATTTAAAACCTGCCTTATGGCAATAAAGTACATAGCGTATATTTCTTGACCAAGGTGTACATGCTGCGAAAAATTCATATCCCGCCATATACCACAATGATAATTGCCTGTGCTGACTATACCGCGGCATTTAACACTTCTAAAATAAAATAAACTAGCATAAGATCCGTACAATATACGGACTATTTGTATGAAATTTTATTTAATTTTAATAATTTATCATAATTTTCTATAATAGAATGATAAATTTTATTTTAAATAGTTGAAATGCTAAATATTTGACACTTATAATAGAAATTTTATTTATAAATGATGATTACATATTTGTAATTTATATTAAAAGAAAAATATTTGTAAGTCCTAATGCCGTAGATGATATGATGATGTAATATCCACCGTATCGTTGCAAATTCTTCAGTTCTTCATGTTATCCACAATCATCAATAACTTCTACACTCTCTTTCAGATTTTGAAAAACTTAATGGTACATAATATTTTTTATATATCCTTGAAATCTATTGTCGTCATTCTCAATAAGTATTTTCAATCCTTTTTGTGATTTGACCCATAAAATGGCAAAATACAATTATCCATGAGTAAAAACTGGTTTTGATAGGTACAATCTAATTTCTTTTAGTGTTTGTTCTTAACTTTTGTTTATCGGCATTGCAAAGCACATTTTTATAGGAAATTGTCTACGTTTTAATAGGAAATGCCACTTTGTCTCTGTTGGAGACATAATTATTCTTAATATCCAAATTTTTGCGCCAATATTTGTTCCTGTAATTAATAGGAATAGAAGATTTTTGGCTTTTTCTCGTACGTTCTTGGTACCACAAGATTGCTCCACAATAGCAGCATGGATGAGTTGGTCCTCCAAAATTCCAAATCTCTTTGAAAATTTCTGTTTACAAAATAGCTAAATTAATGCATTTCACTTATGTTTTTTTTTGGTAACCATAACAAAGTTTAAGAGGCTTACGCACTTTTTTTCCGAATTGATAAATTTCCCAGTGATGTTTTAGAATGATCCATTGGAGTTGAGTTACTTGCATCGATATTACTGCATGAAATATTCCGTCTTCTTTTAACAAAAGAAGCAGTTCCTGTTTCATTTCTCTCATGAAGTATATAATCTTTGTTTCTACTTGAATTGTCCTGAGTATCTCTATTTATCCCACTTATCATTATGTTTGTTAGACTTCCATTTAATCGTCTTCTTTTCTTCTGGAGAATTTCTCTTCTACGTAATCGGGCTTCTCTTGCAAAGACTTGTCTGTTTACAAAAAAAGCGTTGGGTACACCGCCGTCGCTTTTATTTTGTTGCATAAGAATTCTTCTTTTTAATCTTGCTTCTTTTGAAATATATGCTTTGTCCATTACTGTTACAACGAAACATTTCTATTAGATTTTTATGAATAATCTCTCTGTTTCTGCATAAGTGGTAGCCACAATAAAGACCTAATGATATTAAGCAATATGTTTGTAATCTGGATAGAGACATTCCATGAATTGGCTTTGGTTAGTAACTTTCAATGCAAATTAATTTGCAATATCATACCAAATTATATACACAAACAAAAATCACTTAGCAAAGTGTAATATTTTACCAATCATTCTAAATAGATGTAAACATATTACATTTACGGTAGCAATACAATTACATTGACTATAGTTGTTATAAAGACTAAATATTTAATTATCTGAAAGAACGCAGGTGCTTAAAACTATACTTTTACTACATAGTTATACAACACTTATTAACAGATTTCTAAGAGACATAGCAGTAGTATTTTTCATTAAGAACATCTTCTAAATCCTTGTAACTTTCCATGAGTTCCTTGTACATTTGATCGAGTCGTTCAACTGCAGCCTTCTCCTTCTGCCACTCTACGAAATTGACATCATGAATTATAATATTGTGAATAGAAGATAATTTGTCTATGGCTATTTGGCAGGCATTCTACTGACGCTCTTTGAAAAAGTAACTCTTTTCACCAAAAAAATTGAAAGTCAGTTGGTCCTTCTTTAATGTGACACATCCGATATATTCGCCATCTTTAATATCATAGTTGTAGATTGAGTTATCGTATCCCTTTTTTTTTGCTATCTCTCTGAGAATTTGCTTCCAATTCAGGGTGGTCACAATTGACGTAGACTCCATTGCTGTTTTAGAAACAAATTAAAATGGTAGAAAGTAAAAATTAAATAAATTTGAATTTTACTTTGGAAATGTGTATGTCTAATTATTTAAAGAAGGATATGGTTTTAATTTTATAACATTGTGTTTTTGCTTTCTTACGATATGTAATGTTGCTTTATTGGTTGCGTGACTTGGGCCGATCGGTTTTAGATGTCTAATAAATTAATATTATTATTGATTTGTATGTTTTTTGCTGAATATATTTCTTTCTTTTTCACATAATGTTTAAATAAAATATAAATTTACAAAACAATAACAACTGTAATCATGATATCTATTAAAAGTATGTACACTTCCTTGGAAAAAGTAACATAACATAATTTTAGTTTTTTTTGAAAGGTTGAATACAACCCATAACAACTACTGTAAATTTGAAATTACATTTTAGTTTGCTTTAGTGTCTAAACTACTGAGAGAAAATAAAATTTTATTGTGTAAACAATCTAACATACACATGATATGCTTAATCGTTTGTGCCAAGATGTTGTAAAATAAATTTTATAACATATTAATAGTAACGAAGCATCATATAGACTAATACTATTCATGCATTATTCATGATTCGGAATAGATCATAACATTGTTAAAATTCGGAATATATCAATATTATCCTGAATAACATATAAGAGAAAAAAAATTGGAGTAGACATTTTATCCAACACAACATATGCATGATCTTGAATATAGGTATGTTGATAACATATCTCGACAACCGAACGATCACTGTAGCTTAACAATTATTAGGATTGGGAGTAAATCGTTCTGAAGAAATTGTAATAACTGTTATATATAGAGGCAGATGGTAGAAATTGTAATAACTGTTATATATAGAGACAAATGGTTGCATCATTTCATGAACATATGCATCCTTTCATGAGGTGAATGGTTGCATCCTTTCATGAACATATACATCCCTTAGAGATTAGACACATCATTTCATAGCACCGCTTTGGATGGACACGTGGCATAGCACCGCTTTAGGATGGACACGTGGTAGCAAAATAGGGATATAGCTCCGCTTTACATTATTGTAGATAGATACGTAAAAGTAAGTTTTTCTTAGCCCGTCTATATAACTAGTTAGCCTGTGTATATAACTAATAGCACTGATAAGTGGCGCACAGGAGAGAGTGGATCGTCTGTGCTTAAAGCATTTCTGTGGCCAGCATCTCCACCATCCATCATGTAATGCACGTATTATAGAGATTCTATATAAAATTTTTATCGACTTATTTTATCTATTTTAAGGTATTTTTAGTAGGAATTTTAAAATACAAAATTGTAAATTTTGTTGTGATCTACAATTTTGTAGTTGAAAATTTTTTGAAAAAAATGCCAAACAATGTGCAAAAAAATAATAAAAATTTGATCATTTTTTTGACATATTGTTTGATATTTTTTTGGAAAAATTTTTAACTATAAAGTTGTAAATCATATCAAAAACAATTTTGTAGTTCAAAATTTTTTCTAAAAGTACTTAAAAATAGGTCAAACAAGTAAACAAATATTTTATATAAAATTTCGTTATACGTATATCACATATTAGACAATGGGGATGCTGACCAAGAGAAATCGTCTGCACAGTGCGCTCTCCACACAGGACATGCTAACTGTCACCTAAATCAATTTTAGACAAACCTGATAGCATTATTGCTAACATGAGCTTGACCGTGCAGATATTGATGAGTGTGCTGGGGACAATACGTGCATACATTGCAACAACATACCTGGAAGTTACCAATGTTACTGCCCAAGAGGCATGCGTGGTGATGGAAGAAAGAATGGAAGCGGTTGCCAGCAGATATATCCACTGATCTTGAAGATAGCAGGTGAATCAAACTTAAGTTCCAAAAAAACTGAAGTCAAAATGCATGACTAAAGTTCAATTATCTTCATTAGTTGTCTCTAATGCGTTGTAGGTGGAGGTTTTGCACTATTATTCCTATTTATAGTAGGTCCCTGGTTATATTGGGTTTACAAGAAGAAGAAATTAATAGAGCTCAAGGAGGAGTTCTTCAGAAGAAATGGTGGCTTCTTACTTCAGAAGCAAGTCTCTTCATTTGAAGGCAGCTCTAGTGGAACAACGATCTATGGGAATGAAGAACTTGAAGCCGCAACTAAGAACTACAGCGAAGCTTTGGTACTTGGGCAAGGAGGGTCTGGTACGGTATACAAAGGCATTCTACCAGATATGACAGTTGTTGCCATCAAGAAATCAAAGATTACAGACGAGAGTGAAGTAGAACAGTTCATAAATGAGTTGGTTGTTCTCTCCCATATCAATCACAGGAATGTCGTAAAGCTCCTAGGTTGTTGCTTGGAGAGAGAAGTTCCTTTACTGGTATATGAGTTTGTCTCCAACGGGACCCTCTCCCACCACATCCATGATGAATATCGCAGGGGTTCATTGTCGTTGGAAAATCGTTTGAGGATTGCAGCAGAAACCTCAGGAGCATTGGCGTACTTGCATTCCGCGGCATCGATACCTATCATTCATAGAGATGTGAAGTCCACGAACATACTCTTGGATGACAACTATACTGCCAAAGTTTCTGATTTTGGAGTCTCGAGATTGGTACCGTTTGACAAGCATGGGCTCCTTTCATTGGTGCGAGGAACATGTGGTTACTTGGACCCAGAATATTTTCAAACGACTCAGTTTAGCGATAGGAGTGATGTATATAGCTTTGGTGTGGTACTTGTTGAACTTCTTACAGGAGAAAAGCCAGTCGACATGAGTAAGCCACCTGAAAATAGAAACTTAGCAATGCATTTTTTATCTTGCATGAAGGATGGTCGGCTTTTCGACATTCTGGAGGCCCGCGTGATCGACGAGGGTTCTCCAGAGCAACTAGCAGCTGTTTCGGAGCTTGCAAGGAGATGCCTCAGGTTGAGAGGGGAGGATAGACCGTCTATGAAAGAAGTTGCAATGGAGTTGGAGGGCCTGAGAGGAGTCGGCAACCATCCTTGGATTAATGAAGTTGAAGATGAACAGTTACTCCTGAGGGAGGACAGATCATATGACGTCATCAATGGCGAGAACGATTCAACAGTTCCTATCATGATGCCTTTTGATATTATGCGATGATTTCAGTCAAAGTTTGCCAATCTTACGTGTACAGTTGTGAGTTTATACTTCATCCTTTTTATTCCAGCTAAATGTTTCCTGTGTTCTAATTGTCAGTACATCTAAACATAGTTTCATTTGTAAGCAATTGTTGCACACAAATTTGTTTACTGTGAATGCTTGATTTCTCCAAGCATGGCGCTGCTTGACTTGGTGCTCGGCGAGAGCATGATATTGAGCGTTCACCCGAGCATTCTCCCGAGCGTTCTCTCAAACGTTCTTCCGAGCGTTTTCTCGAGCGTTCACCCGAGTGTTCTTCCGAGCGTTCTCCCGAGCTTGAGCTGGACAAAGAATTTTGTGCTCGGCATGAGCAGAAACTTTGAGGAGAAAAATGGATACTCATATGGATGATGAGCTCTAATTTAGCTTGCATTGTAAACTTTTGGGACCGAGCCTAAGCTATGATTGGCTCGGATTGGTATTTGCCTCATCCTCCAGCTTTCTTCTAGATTCGGTCAAAAATAAACTAAATGAGTGGCTTAATTTTGAGAGGATGGTGGAAAAGGTAATTATATGTGGAAAGATAAGCTTTTATTTCTTCTTCCCCAGCTTTTTTCTTCTAGACCCCATACAATGATAAAAGGAGCCTTTAAAAAGGCTTTACAAAAGCATAAAAGAAGGACACATAATCCTAGTGACTAAGCAACTAAAAGATAAGGTTTTGCCTCATGACTTGACACATATCTAAACACTTGTCAAAACCTTCTAGAGGCTTTTGACACCATAGGGGGACACTTGGACACATTAGGGGGATACTTGGACACCTTAGGGGACACCTTAATGACACTTGAAGGCTAAACAAACTTAATTACATATTTATCAAATTTTTTGCTCGTGCGCCGAGGTGGTCGGGCCGTGCGCCCAGTGCGTGCCGAGCGTTCACCCGAAACGAACGTTCTCCCTTCCTAGAGAGTGTTCTCCCGAAGAACGTTCTCCCATGCGGGCGTCTTTGCATTCCCTTGATTTCTTTTAAGTGCTGACGTGACAAATAGCTTTGTACCGCCATGCTGAGGTGGCACATCCTTAAAGAAGGCCTTGGGCTTGCCTTCTTGAGGTTGAGGTGATAGGCTCGACTTGAAGAAAGGCCTTTGGATGGGGCTGTTGTTGCAAGAGCTTTATACACGTCGAGTGCGAGGCTTCTTGTTGCTAGGCCAGGAGTTGGCCAAATGACTTCTTCTTCGGGTGTAGCATAAACAAAAACAAATGCCCTGGGACGGGCTAAACTAAGCCCTAGTCCGCTTGAACTTGAACTTGTGCACTGCTGTGACGCGAACTAAACTTGACCCGGCGAGGGTGCTAGGTGCCCTTGGGCGGGCTACCTGGAATGCCTCGGGTGGCCGAGGACTTTTGACATGAGCGTTGTGCGCGAATGAAGCTAGTACCACGAAAATGAATTTGACATGAGATCCTCCTTGATCAATGTGAGGTCCGTGACCGAGTTAGTTTTCTTAGTCATTAGTTCTTATGTTGGCTTTAGACATGTATGTGTGGATATTTGAAAATTTTGCTAAGTCCTAGACATGCATGTTGTGTATGTGTGTGTTATGATTTTCTTGGACTTGCATGTGAGGCTTGCTATTGCTTGGGGATGCATGCGTGGTCGCTTCGGGGACGAGCTGGCCTTGTTGGGGTCTCGTCGGCGTGAGTGTGCGATCCGTAGCGAGTCGGCCGAGTATTAGTGCTGAATCTGTTTATGCAAATTTCAGGATTTTCGGTCGATCGATTCTTGTTTCGGTCGACCGATCGGAGTAGGTAGAGCAGGTAGAAAGTTGTTTTTAAGTGTTGTTTATGGTTTTATTTCATTCTACCCGCGAGCTGAAGTGCTGGAGCCCTAGGTAAGTACCTTCTAGGTGATCATCTCATTTTCTTTGATTTTATTTGAATTAAACTTGATTTTTACAACTCTCCCGATATTAACCTCTCCCTAGACACCTCGATTTTCGGTGTGAGCTCGTGGGAAAGCTTGTTTTCAAGTGTAGCGGTAAAACCAAGTTGTGTGTGTATTGGTATGCATGAGAATGTGCTTAGTGGTGTGCTTGGGTGTGTTTACATGATTTTTAATGGTTATGTGTAGCCGGGTCAAGGACCCTAGCTTGATATTGATTATTGTGATGCAAAATTATGTGACATGCTATATGATACTCATGTAGTGCTAAATATGCTAGCTTGAGTAGTACATCATATTGTGTACATTTATATTTAGTTCAAAGTTATGAACTTTGTTTGGATTGCTCAACAACTATGTTATCGATGTTGATATGTGATGTTATGTGAGCATGTGTGTAGACACCCCATTTTGTCCGGGCTGTCTGTTTGCAGTTGGACAAATGGTGGCAACGAAGCACAATTTAAAACAACTTCACTCGATCGGCCCAATTACACCCAATTTACACTCGATAAGCTCAATAATCTCAATTAGATCTAGTTAAGTCGATTAAACCAACTCAAGTTCAATTAGACTCGATTATATTAATTTGGCTCGGAATTTCAGAACTGACATGTTAGCACTAAATCAACAATAACTCAAGTTATACATATTGAAATGATGAACAACCAATTTTGTATACGGTGCCCTGGATATAGGGTTCGCTCCAGGTACCAACTCAATCTAAAACTCAGTCTCGCGGACGGGAGGTAATCCGTGCAATTCCTCCGGGAAAGCGTCCGAAAACTTATTAACAACTGAAATACTATTCAACTCATCGGTCTCCAACGACGGATTTATCAAATAGACCAAGTATTCAGCACAACCCTGCCCAAGCATTTTGCCTGCCTTTATTGCGCTGATAATCGGAACTCCTACCCCAAATTTATCACCACAAAACTGAAATTTTGGTATGTACGGTATTCTAAAAGAAATGACCTTGGTTCAGCAATCTATCTTAGCATAGTTTCCTACTAACCGATCCATTCCCAAAATAATGTCAAAGTCTGAAATATCCAAAACAACTAAATTGGCACGTAGAGTTCGATCCCCAACTCGAATCTCACACCAACAAAAACGATAATCGGAAAACAATACATAACCCGCAGGGGTAGAAATCTCAAACATACAAGTATATACCATAAGATGTGCCGGCAATTTAACAGCAAAACTCGATGAAACGAAAGAGTGTGTAGCACCCGAATCAAACAATAAGAATGCTGGTAAACTACAAACTGGCAAAGTACCTGCAATAGCTGTCGAACTACCGTCTGCCTCCTCACTCGTCATAGCGTTAACCCTTCCTGGAACTCTCGGTGGCTGTCCACCCTGTCCTTGCGACGCTGCTGGTCTTGTCGCAGAACTCCTTTGAGTCTGCTGCGGGAACAACGGCCTATACTGCTGATACTGTGGTCTCGGCTGCGGAAAAGGTGCCCTTTGTTGTGGCTGTCGAAACTATACCCCAAACTACCGCTGAGACTGCTGCTGTCCCGACGGCAAACGCGGACACTGATATTTCTAATGCCCCTTCTCGTGGCAATAGAAACACTCCACCTCAGACACTAGTCTCTGTTGCCTACCCTCCCCACTAGAAACGGTTCGGGTATCGGCAGAGACGCTAAACTTCTTTTTCTTAGGTACAAACTTTACTTTCCCCTTCGGATCGTTCTGCACTCTCTCTGATTTCTCACGGGCCCAGTCGGCCTCTATATTTTGCGCCCTATCTAAGGTCTGATGAACAATAGTGTATTCCTTCCCAGCCATCCTCTAATGATGTCCCACTACAAGCCATTCCGAAATTTTCGAGCCATGCGTAACTCATCCGTACGAAGATGTGGAACATATCTCGACAAAGCCATGAACTTGGCGTGGTACTCCCAGAAGGACATACCACCCTGCTTCAATCTTTCAAACTTCTCCTCCTTTGTCCTCTTCACGGACTCAGAAACATACTGCCGGTTGAACAACACTAGAAAATCGGCCCATGAACCAAACTATCCGATCTGATCCTCCATACTCCACCAGTGTTTGGCTTCTCCTGTAAATGTAAATGCAGCTAATGGTACCCGAATTTCCATCCGACAATTAAGGGTCTTGAACAACTTCTCCACGGCTAGGAGCTAACTGTCGGCCGTATCTGGATCTGAACCACCCTCAAAACTCGGGGGTCGCATTTTGTGGAACCTCGTCAAGTACTTCGTATACCTTTTCTGTACTAGGTCCTCCACCACAACATCTGCTTGAATCGATACGGCCTCACCCACTCCGGGAACAGGAACAGGTTCCGGGACCTGTGGATGCTCAACTCGCTCGGCCTAGCGCTCGTCCAGCACAACCCGAACGACATCCCGTAGGGCCCTAACCATGTCCTTGCTAACACGGGGCTCCTCCGGCGCGGACGACCTCGTGGCAGCATCCTGCAACCACAATGACCTAAATCAACGATTTACTCTAATCGTCCTACTCTCGTTTTCACAACCCATCAATTTGCAAGTTTTAGTTGTTTAGGAAGCACTAAGTTACACAATGCTCTGATACCATAACTGTCACGACCCGCGAGCCAAGGGCCGCGACGGAGGGAAATAAATTTTTCGAAGATAAATAAAAAAATCGAAATAAATACTTTGCCGAAGCTTAATCAATCAAAGAGTTTGATTGAAATACCAAATCTCGAAATCTAAATCTCAAAAGTCCAAATCAAGGAAGAGTCGCAACCTGGATATTCGGTTCGGGACGAGAACCCGCGGGGGAGGCGGTTCGGTCCCAACCCGAGCTTTGTTTGCGAAGGATACTAATGCATCAATCTCCCCAGATGACATAAGGATCCTAGATAATCTAAGATCCAAACCTCTTTAAAATCTTCAAAAACATACTGGAAAATCACTTTTACGAAATACCGGCTCGACCTGTATTTTTCCAAAAGATTCGGAAATGCCAAATCTCTAGTAAACATTTATAAAAACTCCCTAAAGCATTGAAATCAAATTCGGAAGCCAAATGCGCAAAATAAATTGTCAAATTCTAAAGCTATTTTCGGTCGACCGAAATATCGAACCAGTCGACCGAAAGTCGACCAGAAACTTAAAACAGAACGGCTACAGGTTTCGGTCGACCAATCCAAATTTTCGGTCGACCGATACCTGCAGAATCCGCAAAAATAGGATTGCAGCAACAAGAAACTAAACACCCCATTTTCTCGAACATTTTTCCAAAACATCCAAACATCATATAATTATATTTACATAATCAAAGTACACATGCAGGTATCGATTTGCAACATTAAATTCCATCCAACCTCATTAACCAAAATGTTATCCTAAACCATCCAAAACTGAAACTTTAAGAACTCATATTGTCCGGTTTTTTTCAAACTATAAATCCTTTCATTCTCAAATACCACAAGCACATAAAAACCCAAAGACATATGCGTCAAAGCTCAAATTCCAAATCGGAATTACATTTATACATATATATCATAATGTAGTCTTTTACAACTCAAAATCCAAAATACACAACTTTTAGAGTTTAAACCTTCTTAACTAAGGTTTACAACCCTAAAATCTTACAAACTATCCAAAATACAAAAGTGTAAGTTAGTACTTCTGAATATTAAGTTTTTACAAGTGTGGGCTATACTACCAAAATCTATATACAAGTGTAGACCCCACCAAATACCTTCCCAAAATCTTTCCAAGCTAACGACGGGAACTTAGCACTCCTTTGTTGGTGCCTTCCCACGATCTAACAGATCAGAAAAGAATTAAAGGCAACGGAGTGAGTCAAATATGACTCAGTGAGCGGCGCGAATAACGATCGTGACACATCTCACCACAACACAACCAAATCATAAGACATGTCAATAAGCATCAACCAAAGCATCATCATAACCATCAAATATCATATAGTAAAACGAATTTCCCATAGCCAACTTAATTATGCTTTATTTTCTTATGTTAGCGTTTGCTTGACTAATCACCCGTTAGTCCTTTCACATTTGCAACGCAACACACCCTTTAGGTACCGCAACACCAAGGATCTGGGTCAAACACGGTGCACATCGCATCCCCCAGACCCTACAGTGGTGGCGATCCCTTTTGGCCTTAAGGGAGTTACTTGCTATACCGGCCTTTCCGGAATTTCCGATTCAAGCCTCGCGTTGTCTCGTAGCTGCCACCCTGGCCTCGGGCTGGCCTTAACTACCCCCACCAGTCTCTTCACGAGACAACAAATCTGGGACTCCGGCGCCCAAATCGTCCTATTTCGATCCCGGTCGATATCCTCTCGACTCACACGGAAGAGCGAATCTAGGTGATGCAGTCCAACGAAAGATCCCCACCATAATATATTCACTTGTCAAATCTCATTAGCGTTCACGTTGTCGATTTCTCTAATCACAAAAATACTCATATTGGGCACACCAACCACATAAGTACTAGTGATAGACATACAATGGTTTCCACGCATTCACAAATTTCCTTTACAGCACATATCCAACATTTGCCATAAAATAAGAAAGTGTTCCCATAATAAGTCCATGTCACATAATTACCACCAACATGATCATAGGTACCAAAATATACTAGCAAGTTGCAATAACACATCATCATCATGCTAGTATCACAATATGCTCATAAAACACATATCACAAAAATCTAGGGTTTCAACCCGAAAAGACTAAGTATCACTTAATCATGCTTGAATCAAATCATCTCAATTGCATTCATCACAACCACAATCACACCCAAACAAGAAGTGCAAACCGCTCACCTCGAAGGCTCGTCCGAAACAACACAAGAACGCGAGCTCACCGCAAACCGCACGCACCCGGGAGAGAAGCTAGATCAAGAGAAGCTAAGAGAGTGAGGGAGAGGGAGATGGGAGAACCAAGGGCTCAAGAATCAAGGGAGATGAGTGGGGGAACTCACCTAGGTCAGATGGGGAGAGCTCCAGTCGCAGGAAGCAGAAGAAGAAGTGAAGGGGTGAGCCAAACAAACACATGACCCGCACTTAACACGGGCTGCACGTAATTATCAGTCGACCGGAAATACAGATCGGTCGACCGAAACTATTCTGCACAGTATAAACAATCCAAAATCAAGCAATCCAACTCCGACTCGCACACAACCAAGCACTCCCACGTGCCGACAGGGTCACCAACCACGTGACACACCCGCGGTACGCCCGAACACACATGCACGGATAATGAAAACTCATCCAAGCACATCTCACAAACTCAAATCATAATTTACAAAACAAAGCAAATAGACAACGAACCTCACATGATGTATTGTTGAGGATATGTTTTTTGCAACACTTTCACCCTAAATGTCTTTGAAAACAAACTTGACATATTTCAGTTTGTACCGAGGATCGATTAATAACGGCAAAATACAACAACATATTTATACTGTTAGGTTCCCCCCAATATTTATCAAACTTACTCTTCATTTTTAAAGCCATGCACATTAAGCTAGAATCACTACTTTCAATCCACTTTTTCAATGTCATACCCACAGCAAATATTTCATGAAAACAAAAATAAAAAGCCGCATGTAAGAAGCCCGGAATATGCAAAGTTGAATCATAAAACTTCCTTAAAAACTTAACTAGCATTTTTGCATGCATCCAATCACTCTCATCTGGAATGCCTTTCTTTCTAGTAAGATCTAAAGCATATTGTGCATCTTCTTCGATTTGTTCAAAAGTTTTTTGAAACTTCAAAGAGGTATCGACTATTAAAAATGTAAAGTTCCATCTAGTATCACAATCTAAACAAATAAGACCTTTAGATGCTATCTTTTCATGCTCTACACAAGTTTTGAACTTTAGCCATCTAGTAGGAGAAGACCGAGCAAATCGTATGGCACTATGAATACGAGCAACTGAATCTGACACATCACTCAATCCATCTTTTACAACAAGGTTTAAAATGTGTGCAACCAAACGCATATGAAGAAAATTCCCGGTCTAAAACAATACCTTTCCACTTGTTATGTGTCCTTTTCAAAATGGACACTACAAAGTCATTGGAAGAAGCATTATCCATAGTGACACTAAAAACTTTTTCTATCCCCCACTCAATTAGACATTTCTCTAAAACTTTTGAAATTGCTTCTCCTTTATGACTAGTTATAGGACTAAAGTTCAAGATTCTTTAATGTCCAATCATCATCCATGAAATGAACGGTTAAAGACATATAATTAATATTCTGCAAAGATGTCCAAGAATCTGTAGTAAGGTATACTCTATTTGCATGCTTATTAATTATAAACTCCTTCAGCTTTAGCTTTTCTCTCATGAACATATCAATTCAAACTCTAGTAATAGTTGAACGTGAAGGCACATTGAACCAGGTTGGACCACCTTCATTAGGGACTGAAATCCTTCATGTTCGTCAGTTCTAAAAGGTAGCTCATCAACAACAATCATTCGTGCAACGGCTATCTTACATGCTTCTTGATCAAATTTCCAACAAATTAATTCATTACTATTAGAATCATCTCCTTTTGCTTGCAACACTAATGGGGGTTGTCCCTTAATAGCACGATTTGTATTTCTTGGACAACTGTGAAAGTGCTTCTGGAGTGAATTTGTACCATTCTTAGTAATGCAACTGAATTGCTTCTTGCAATAATTGCAAGTACATTTTGTAGGAGGTGCATTAGAATCAGCTGTAATTATTTAAGTGAAGTGCTTCCATACCCATGATTCTGGCCTAGAACTTCGTTTATCAGTGGTTACAAGATCCGAATTTTACCTGCAGTGTTGTTTGGTGTAGGCAAAGTATTACTTGACATAGACGGAGGTTCATTATTTTCAGATGTCGACATTTACAAAATAAAAAAATATATAAAAGCATATTAGTTCAATTCAATGTTATCTTACGAAACATAGTACAAACTTTGAATTTTAACAGAATGAGTTAGTACCACTGAGGAATTAGAGAACAAACTCAACTAAGGGTAATGGATTAGTTATATAAGCAAACACAACATAGAATAAAACATTTTAACTTGGTTCTTGAATCATGCCTCTTGTAAGGGATCTTTAACTCACCTTTATTGGAGATTAAATAAAAACATTTTAATAGGCCATAAAATTAGGTCATAGCTTTAACTACGATATCTTCTAAGCCTAAGAAAATTAATTACATAGAATAAAACATAGTCAACTTTTATATCAATTTTTCACCTTTTTTAGAGTTGGAGAATTGAAGGTAATTTTCAAAAAAGTTATTGAAATTGTAAAGCTGAAAAAGAACAAGAAAATGTTATTTTCACAAAACAAATTAATTTTTTGGTGGAGAGAAATAATGTAATAGTAAATGAGGGGAGGAGACAACGAATAGCTTTTCTTTTATCTGTAATCAACTAGAAACATGACATCACAAGGGATGAAGAATCAAGAAAGCTTACAAACTCGGCGGAAAAGCGATGGCGGTGGGTCGAAGGAGCCGAGGAACTGATCACTACTGATCGGCGATCCGGCGAGAGGAGCAGTGGCGACTGGAGAGAGGTGATCAGATGATCCACTGATCTTGGCGATTTCGGAGACGCGACACCAGCATTAGATACCTAGGGTTTTTTTGGGGACAAAGTAAGGCAGGAAGAAGCACAAGGGTTTTTTATCGATGAAAAAAAAATGGTCAAATGTGAAGGGACCCGAAAAAATAGCACAATATACGGGTATATATTGTGACCCGGACCCGACCCGGACCCGATATGCGGGTCTAAAATATGGACCCAACCCGAGCCGCAGACCCGACCCAAATCCTTCGGGTCGGGTCGGGTCTGATCGGATCGTTGGGTCGAGTTATTTTTTGAACACCCCTACTTCTACCTTAGTTCAAGCTCCATTAATTACAATGCTTGAAGCTCATGACTTCGACTCCAAGATTGTCAATTTCTGATGTCCCTAAGTTCGTCGGAAATCATCACCGACGAGATGGACAATCCAACATCAACTTGGTGTCGCAGATCATCGCGATTAGC
The DNA here is from genome assembly GCA_002076135.1 of Xerophyta viscosa. Taxonomy (NCBI): domain Eukaryota; kingdom Viridiplantae; phylum Streptophyta; class Magnoliopsida; order Pandanales; family Velloziaceae; genus Xerophyta; species Xerophyta viscosa. Next base: position 38,013 of record MJHO01000279.1, read on the forward strand.
GATCGCTATGGGAAGATCTCAAGGTTCCAACCACCAATCGGAGGAGCCACCCCCAGAACAAACGCAAGATCTGATGATGATGATTATGGGGTTTCAAAGAACTCTGGTCTTCAAAGATGGATTGCCAACAAGAGGAGACCTGAAACCAGATGGCACAGGTTCGGCTTGAGATGAGTGAGCTCAAGACAGCCTCGCAACCAACCGGAATCAAGAGTACATCAATTCTACCAGATCCAAGAAGTCCGGGTAACAAAATTCACAGCTCAAGAAATTCTGTTTACCAACCACCCACCAGGATATGTCTAAAGTGGAATTTCCTAAGTTTGCCGGAGAAGACGTCCATGGATGGCTTCTACAATGTGAACAGTTCTTTCTACTGGATGAAACTCCGGAACTATCCAAGGTACGAATGGACTCAATTAATTTACAATCACGAGCGTTACAGAGGTATAGGGGATGTATATGCAACCACAGAACGGAAGAGCTCTCATGGACAACATTTAAGCAGGAGATCGAAGCAAGGTTTAGTATGACCATGTTCAGAGATCCAATGGCTGAGTTAGCAAAGCTGAAACAGACCGGGACTATGCAGGAATATCAAGACAAGTTTGATGAGTTAGCAGCCGAATTAACCCTACAGGAGCAATAGAAACTTAGTTGCTTCCTAAGTGGCCTGAGGAGTGACTTTGAGATGGAAGTACGTAAGTTTCAGCCAACCTCTGTTAAGCATGCCTTAATTTTATCAAGGTTGCATGAACAGATGCATCAAGGATCAACCACAAGTAAATACTCACAGAGAAGCATACCCAGTACCAACAACCCCACGGTTGCAACAATTGTGACTAATTTCAAGACAGACACTCAAAAGTGGCATGAAAAAGGAGAATGGAAGGAAGGAGTTGGGGGCAAGATCTCAAGAGTAGTCACTAATGATTATATTGAGGAGAGAAGAGCTAAAAGACTTTGTTTCTATTGTCCTGAAAAATATCATCGAGATCATGTATGCAAAAAGACACATCTATACATGATCTAGATGGTAGACGACGACGATGAGGAGGAGCAACAGGAAGGTGGTGATGACAAGAAGATGGATGATCCCATAGTAGAAGCTCCCAAAATTTCACTCAACGCACTGTATGGTTTCCTTCTTGCAGAACCATGAGGGTGCTATGGAAGATTAAGAAACAAAGTGTACAAATGTTGATAGATTTGGCAGCACACACAATTTCATAGATGTGGGTCTTGCTATGACGCTGGCGTGTAATCTGGTACAAACAACTGCTATGCGGGTTGAAGTTGCAAATGGCAAGAGTGTGGCTAGTTACCGTTAGGGGGTTGTGATATGGTCTTGGGTGTCCAATGGCTGTCTACGTTGGGGCCAGTTCTATGGGACTTCAAATATCTGTGGATGAAATTTATGTATGAAGAGAAGATTGTCACCTTGAAGGGGAGATTGAAATTTGGAGCGGATGTGATGCTGTTACCGTTAGGGGGTTGTGATATGGTCTTGGGTGTCCAATAAAACGTTGGGGCCAGTTCTATGGGACTTCAAATATCTGTGGATGAAATTTATGTATGAAGAGAAGATTGTCACTTAAGAAGTTTGACGATGTGTTTGGGGTTCCTACAGGCATGCCTCCACGACAAGTCTTTGACCATGGAATCTTGCTTAAAAACCTGTAAACTGTAGACCGTATAGGTATTCAACAACTCAGAAAGATGCAATTGAGTTGATGATCAATGAGCTAAGGGAGGCAGGCATTGTGCGTCCCAGTAGCAGCCCATATGCTTCACCAGTGGTCATGGTGAAGAAAAAAGATGGTTCATGGAGGCTATGCGTAGACTACCGAGAACTCAACAAGCAACCGTCAAAGATAAGTTTCCCATACCCATGGTGGAGGAATTGCTAGATGAATTGGGTGGTGCAAAATACTTCTCCAAAATTGATCTTCGCTCTGGTTATCATCAAGTCAGGATGAGGCCTGAAGACGTGGAGAAGACGGCGTTTAAAACGCACGACAGCCACTACGAATACCTAGTGATGCCTTTTGGACTAACCAACTCCCCATCCACCTTCCAGCATGTAATGAATGAGGTATTCGGATCATTTCTACGCAAGTTCATTCTTTTTTTTTTTATGATAGATTAGTTTATAGTTGTAACTGGCCTCTACACCTACAACATTTGGAAGTTGCTCTCACAACTCTCCAGCACAATCATCTGTATGCCAAGCTCAGCAAATGTGAGTTTGGGGGTAACCAGGTAGAATACCTTGGTCATCTTATATCAGCCAAAGGGGTAGCAACTGATCCTAGAAAAATTGAAGCCATTCGTGACTGGCCTAAACCCAAAAATATCAAGCAAATGAGAGGATTTTTGGGATTAATGGGTTACTATATACGCTTTGTGAAGAACTATGGCAAGATCACCCAACCATTAACAGCAATGCTCAAGAAAGAAGGCTTCATATGGGATAACACAGCTGAACTAGCATTTGCAAACTTGAAGGAAGCTATGATGAGTCCACCGATGCCAGCACTTCCAGATTTTAGCAAGGTCTTTGTGGTGGAAACAGATTCCTTTGGTGTAGGCATAGGAGCAATCTTGTTACAAGACGAGCAGCCCATTGCATATATCAGCAAGGCTATGGGCATCCTACGTAGAGCTAAATCAACTTATGAGAAGGAGCTCTATGCAATCATCTATGCAGTACAAAAGTGGTCACGGTACTTAATAGGAAGGAAATTTCAGTTCAGAACTGATCACAATTGCTTATGTTATCTTCTACAACAATATATCTCAACCCCAAGTCAGCTAACCTGGCTGGCCAAGTTGCTGGGCTTCGATTGTGTGATCACTTATAATTGGGGCAGCTCAAATACAATAGCGGATGCCCTCTCAAGACTACCTGATGACGAGGAAGATGGGATCATACCGCCCACTTGTCGTCAGTTCAGTGAGGGGCAAATTTTTGCCGTTACGTTAACTTCGTTAGCATCTAACTTGCTCGAAGAGATCAAGAGAAGCTAGGAACAAGACCTGACTGTGCAAGCCATCATGCAACAGCTAAGTGAAGGAATGACTAACACACAACAGTATTGTATGTTGGGCGGAATACTTAGACGAAAAGGGCGTGTGGTGGTGGGAAATGATCCTGCTTTGCGAAGAAAGATTCTTGAGTTGACACACGAATGTGTTGAAGTGGGACATTCGGGCATCAAAGGAACTCTTAAACGGTTAACGACCACCTTTTACTCAAAGAAGATGAGACGAGAGGCATCACAATTTGTAAGAGAATGTGTGGTATGTCAGTGATGCAAGGGAGAAAACATAGCAAACCCAGGTCTTTTACAACCCTTACCCATTCCTCATCGATTATTGGATAAGATCTTTATGGACTTCATAGAAGGCTTGCCCAAGAGTCAAATGAAACAGGTTTTTCTGGTTGTGGTGGACCGTCTATCAAAATATGCTCACTTCATAGCACTACCTCATCCTCATACTACTCGTCTAGTGGCTGAGTCATTCACGGAGAACATATATAAATTGCATGGCATGCCGAGCATCATTGTCAACAACAAAGATTCAGTGTTTTTGAGTGCGTTCTGGAAGGAGTTATTCTCTCAGTACAACAATCAACTACATCACAGTTCAGCTTACCATCCTCAAACGAATGGCCAAACCGAAGCTATTAATAACTGTTTAGAGCAATATCGTCGCTGTATGATGGTGCACAAACCACAACAGTGGACCCAATGGCTCTCCCTGGCAGAATACTGGTATAACACTCATTTCCATGAGTCCATTAACACCACTCCTTATGAAACATTGTATTTGCAGAAGCCACCAACACATATTCCCTACAGGAATAAAGACTCATATGTTGATGCTGTAGACAGGAGCTTGGCAACAAGGGAAGAAACTGTAAGAGTTCTTGAGTTGTATTTAACTAGAGCCCAAAATAGAATGAAACTATTTGCAGACAAGAAGAGAACAGAGCGAGAATTTTCGATTGAGGATTGGGTTTATCTCAAACTGCAACTGTATAGACAAAGCTCAATAGGGCAAAGACTTTTCTATAAGCTTGCAGCAAAATTTTATTGCCCATACAAAATCTCTGCAAAAGTCGGCAAGGTAGCATACACCATAGCTCTCCCTCCAGAAGCTCGTGTTCATCCCACCTTTCATGTTTCGTTGCTAAAATGACATGTTGGATATGCACCCATTGAAAGCACTGCACCAATATGGGAGAGCCGCTTGCCGAGGCTGTCGGAGGAAATATTGGAGAGATGCATGGTGAACAGGGGTAACCACGCAGTCATGCAGGTTCTCATTAAGTGGTCTAACGCACTGGTGGAGGATAGCACCTGGGAGTTCTTATACAATCTTCGACAAACGTTTCCTGAGTTCATGCCTTGAGGACAAGGCTAAACTTAAGGGGAAGGCATTGTCACGGCACGAAGAAGAGGATGGCAGGGCATCGTAAATAAAGTAAAGTTCGTGGGCTTTTAGAGTTTTAGCGGTTAGTTGGTTAGTGGACATTCTAGATTTAACAGCATGTCGATTCTTGGGTTGGCCTATATAAGGCCCAGTGTGTTATATTTGGATTTTGTGATTGAAATTGAATAAAGTTCTCCCTTCCCACTATCTTCTTCTTCTCTCTACCTCTTATCTTCTACCTCAGTTTAATCTCCATTATAGTGCTTGAAGCTCACGCACTGGGGTGCCTGACATGCTCCGTCGTGGTGACTGCTCCGCCACTGCCCACGACGTTGCCATCATCGATTTGATCTTCTCAAAATCAAATCGAACCGCATCGCCGAACATCACATGTCGCTGACCAACCGAAGATAGAACGAGCCGCAAGTCAATCTGATCGATCGTTGCTCACTCCTACTTGCCGCTGCCGCTCATCTGCTCTTGCCATCGCCGATCGTCGCTTGGTTCCTTGAATCACTGCCGGCCTTCAAATCATCGTTGAGGTTGAATTCCATTGATCGGTCTTCATCAAGGCTGTTGTAGAATTTAATTGCGATTCAAGCTCACTTACGGCTCAAATTGCGTTGTTCCATCGTAGAATTTCTTTGTTGTTCGCTAATTCGGAAATATTTATAGGTATCGAAATTTCGGATTCTCTCAATGATCCAGGAGGCTCTTGGGTCGAGATGGACGAGATAACATGAGTACGGGCGTGCGAGAAGTGCGGAAAACACCTCGGTGTCGGGCGTGGAAGAACACCTCGACATAATCCAGGCGCGTGCGCGCGGAACGCGAAACATCACGGCCGCCGACCTCGGCATGAAGAAGGAAAGCACGCGGGAGACGAACCGTCGCAGGCGACAGCTCGGGTGCACGACCAGACTGCGGACGCAAGACTCTAGACTCGGAGCAGCATTGCGCCAGCCGAGCAAGCATTCATTACTGTGTAGTTTTCCATGAGTTGTATTTATTGCTCTTTCTTTGTAATTAAGAAGTTTTGGGGAATGTCCAAGCATATATAACTCTTACTCGGCTAGTGAGAAGAGTTAGTGGTTTTAGAAGTGTAAATTTTAAGTGAATATAAATACACGGGAGCGGTGTTTTGTCCGACTCATCTTTCCACTCAAATAACTACCTTGTATTCTTGTCTTCCTTCTTAGATCCTAAAACAATTCTAACAGCAACCTCTCAGGCCATTCTCGGACCACGAGGAAGTTTGGATCACTCAAAGGTCTATTTGTCTCTCAGAGAAAATACATACTTGATCTGCTTAAAGAGACCAAGAAACTAGCCACGAAGCATGTAGACACACCTACGGATGCAAAGGGAAAAAATCATAGAAGATGAAGAACCAATACAAGATCTAGACTAATTTCAGAGGTCAGTTGGTAAATTGATTTATTTAACAATTACGAGACCTAATATCTCATTTGTCGTAAGTTATGTTAGCTGCTTCATGAGTGCTCCTAAGGCTAGACATATGGAGATGGTAGATCGAATTCTATGATATCTTAAAGGTTTATGGATCAAGAGGAATGGACATTAAAATATTGTTGGGTATACTGATGCTAATTGGGCAGGAGATATAAATGACAGAAAATCAACTACCGGCTACCGCACATTTGTTGGAGGCAATCTGGTCACTTGGAAGAGGAAAATGTAGAACATGGTTGCTAAATCTAGTGCAGAGGTAGAGAGTACATAGCGATGGCATCTACTACCGGCGAGTTAGTTCGGCGAAAGATCTTGTTGCAAGATATGGGTTTTAATCCCACCACTCCAATGAAGATATATTGTGACAATCAAGATACTTCCCATATTGCTTCAAATACCGTCTTTCATGAGAGAACAAAACATATAGAAGTTGATTGTTACTATGTCAGAGAGCATGTGCAGGCAAAGGTGATTGATACTCTCTGTATTTCAAGTCAAGATCAACTTGTAGATATTTTGACCAAGCATTATCAAGACAACAGTTTCAGGAAATATTGACCAAGTTGGGCACGATTGGTTTCTTTGCTCCAACTTGAGGGAGAGTGTTGGATGATTTTGTAATACAGTTACCTAATTTATATTTATTCTATATCGAGCAACTATTTATTCTAAGCCTTGTATTCTCTCTTATAAATAGTGGATGTGTTTTACCGTACTCCTTATGATTTAGAGGATCGATACACCGTACTTTTCTGCCATAAGCATTTATGCGTAAATTGTAGGTTCGTGTGTTTCCTCTATTTTATTACAATTTCACAGTAGCACTATAAATACCATCTCCTAGTATCGGTTTGGATCAAATGATATCGGTACAGTTCAATGTATGTCTTAACATTACTGCAGAGATTTACAAGTGGGAAAATATATCACTCGTTTCTTTGCGTTCTATCTCAACCTTTCTTTTCCGAGGATCTGATACTTTATGCTGGCAAATATTGGTATTGACCCAACAAGAGCTACCACCTTTTTGCTAATAATGATACATATGTGGGCTTTATTTTGCTTATGGATGTACATTGCTTCTAGCTTCAGATTTTTTTTTTAATAAGAAACAAAAGGGGAAACCATCCTATTCCTTTTCATTAAAGCAACATGAGGTTTTCTTAGGATGACTTTTGAAGAGTATTATTTAAAAAATAAAATAAATTAAGAAGACTTCCCCTAAGTCTATGTCTTATTATATAGTTTAATCTTGAATATTAAACTAATAGAGGTTAAGTCTTCTTTACTACAGTTATTCTTGGTCAAGATGTGTAGTGCAGATGCTATATGCATTGAAAATTAGCTTTGCCGCTCCCATTTTTTAAGCTATTAGCTGGTCCTGATAAACAATTGGAGATTTGTCTACATAATATGTGATACATGCTTTGGTTTATATTTTTTTTTTTTATATATAATTTTTTGTTTATCTCTGAGGTCAGAAAGTTGATAGTTAAGTTTTAATACCTCTCTTTAATATATCTTTCTACACAACCAATTCATCTATACTCCAAACCTAATTAACATTTGTTTAACTTCAGGCATTGGTTAGCCGAGTTCAATTCTAGATTGAACAGTAAACGCATTGAAAATGGCAATGGTGCCAACTTGAACTCCTTATTGAAAGTTGGAACTAAGTAGAGCATCCAGAGGAACTTGGAATTAAATGACTAATTGAAAACAATTCTACCAGGAAAGAAACTTGGAAAGCATAAAATGCAGTATTCGTATTATAAGACAATGTTCTATGCCTCGAAAATCATCTCTAAATTTATCTCTAAACTTATCTCATCATCTATCAATGATCATCTATCTTATCGTCCTACCATCTCTATCAAATTATTCTATTACCTAATCAAATTTAGAATGAGTTTGGAGATAAAAATTAGGGGTGTGTAGCAAATTTGTTCATATATATTAATTTGGAAGAGCAAGAATAGAAAATCCAATGTTCTCCACTCCAAGTTAATCCAAAGAATATTTATTGACTTCATTCTAGCATTCTAACTTTCTAACCGTCACTCTCCAAAAAGAGTAACCTTACAAGAACAAGATAAATTGTTTAGTTGCAGCAGAATTTTGACATGTTGATTGCTCAAAGTTATTACCATCCATATTCTCAGGTTTTGTTTAAAAGTAAGGTCCCAATTCTTTCGAAGTCAACCGAACCTAGCTACAAAGATCATGTCATTATAAGCTGCCTGTCCTATGAAAAAAATCATACTTCCAATGAGCGTTTCCTTAGTAATTGAAACTCGTATGATTTTACCTCATGGAATTGTCGCTTACGTCTTAGAAAAAAGGGAAAGGAGAATGGAAATTGCAAGAGGGATTGGTTCATGAATCATGACTAGAACTCTTACACAGGATGGTTCCTCGCAACTCGAACGAAGAATTTGACTTTGCATTTCTGACTTTGATCTTATAGTAAGACCCTTCAAATGTCAATCCGGGATCCCTACGACAGCTTCCTTCCAATTACAGAAAGAAAAATTTGTAAACACTTTCTTCCTGGAAGCAATCACTTGTTAATTGCTAGTCTTCCATAGTCTGATCAAGGATATGAATACACTGTGAATAGTCATGTGCAATGCTGCTAAGCCTGGAAATTTGGTGTGAACATATATTCAGACTTGGACCAGCAGGATTTGGACCTCAATTGTAGCAAATCTGCGGTAAATTAGGTAGCTTAGAAATTGTATGTTGGGTAGATTGTTTATTTATTTATTTTTATCACCGAGTATCCTGCGCTTTGAAACCTTGGGGTGGCATGTGGGGAGTACTCCACCTTCTGCATTTCTGTGTCCGCAATTCAGAAATGGAATCAACTTTTGACAGGACTCGAACCTGCACCAACTCGCGACGAATTTGGTGCCATACAAGTTGACAATCAACATTACCACCCTTCCTTGAGTCGATTGTTGAGCCATCACTTGTTAAGATAAGTTGGTATTGTTAAGCAGAATATACAAGCGGTGGTTCATGCAACTTGTTAACATATGACGTGTATAGTTTGCATCATACTTCGTCTGGTTGCTTAATCAGAGTAAGATAATGGAGCAACCATCTCGTTCTGGCAGGATACTTGGTGAGGAGTCGCCTTTGTAGATTAACTTCTCCGCCCTCTTCTGTTTTGCCAGCTCATCTATAAAGAACCTTTTTTAAAAATTAGTCCTACACTAATTTATTGAACAGACCTTTAGCTATCTTATATAATTTGGGCCTTTTTTCTTTCTACCGTGTGGTTTTGAGATAGATGTCCGTTCTACACTGCCAAGAGTCAAGGTTACAATCAATTTGTCGATGGATCATTGAGCCCACAGTTCCTACAGTAGATCAGTCACAGGATGCTAGCAACAACGGCAAGTTTACCATCTAAAGAAGAAGCAAAGAATAATTACAAGCATTGCAAGAGTTCGGAGGCAGTCGCGAATATCTGAATTCCCAAAAAAAAAAAAAAAAGTTGTATCACACTTCCTTTAAAATACTTGTGCTCCTTCCCTGTGAAAACAACAGACCATTATTAATCACATTTGGTAGAGTCTTATGGTCAAGTTATTTTCATTTTCTTGTTATTGTTAAATTTGCGTCGAACTTGCACTGCATAGCTCTTTCATATGTCATTGATTTCTACGTCAAACAAGTCTGAATTCTCTAAACTTGAATCCTCACATAAACTTGAATCCTCACTTGAATGACAGAGAAACTTATATATGCAAATCAACGCGAATATATAATTTCTAAATGAACTGTTGAACTGCTCAAGATACATAATTTAGTATATCATTTGCTGTCTATATTAATTACTAGTGGGAGAACCCATTGCTTTCATTATGTAAAGATTTTATATAAATATCTGCTACTTATTATCATGCAAAAAAGAATGACAAGACGACAAGCTTCTGAGTCATTTCTTACGTTGTCCAAATTAAGGATTGGCCGGTGAACAAGACTTGGTCAATTAAACTAAGTTGTCCCTTTAAATCTAGTAATTTGTATTTAGCACCTGTTTCATAATTATTCTTAAACTTGACCTCAACTAAGTCCATGCAGTCCTGCATATAAGTCCAACATTTCAGTGATCTACAGCATGATATCCATGATTCCATTCTTTCAGATTAAATATTTACATTGCTATTATAGGCAATTTGTGATATTACTGTCATGACTCATGTTATGATCCTTAATTAAGAACAATCAGATGTAAATCTTTATATAGTTTATTCTAGGCTAACAAGAAACAAAAGGGAAGTTCTAAAACAAGTATGTCTTGACCTTATTTGTACCGGTGCATATTCCTGAAAATGAAACCTAGCTAGCAAACATTGCAAAGGGGTCAAGAATCTTACGCATTCTTGATGTATGTTTCGATGATTATCTGAGCTTGTACTGCTTCCGACCTAGCTTGATCTTTAAAGGTGCATTAATTTTTTTTTATAAAAAAAAAACCAGCATGGCGATTTTGTTTTGCATACTTTTAATGCTTTTACACCAATTCAAATGCAATCTGCAACTGATCACATAAAAGTAGACCTTCTATAACTTATGCAGTTGAGGTGTTCTATTCAGATAACCGACATTAATGATCAGTATATGGTAATTTATCACTCTGAGCTACTTGAACTCCCGATCCACGGGAGGCTCTTTATGAGGTCAAACTGCAGAGATAATCAAATCTTCACTAGGGCGGATAGATTTTTGCTCTCCAGAAATCTGGCCGGACGAAATTTTCCTGTTCTTGGGACTTTCTCTCACAGCTTTTGCCGAACTGGGGGTATCATTCATTAGCTCCCATTGGTTTTTTATAATGTTACCTGTGCATGGTCTTTTTGTGCTTGAGGTTGCTACTGCAAATGCAATCAATTTAAATCATGTTTATTGCTGAGTGCGGCTAGCTTAACTGGATGGGCAGTTCCTCAGGAAGCGTCGCCATCCAGGTTCGCATCCGTGCGGGGTAAGATCCCTCACAGAATTTTCTAAAAATTCTCTATACTTCGTGGCAGGAGCCCCCGTTCATGGAAGGCCTGTACGCGGATCCAAGAGCGTCGGTCGGAACTCGACATGGGGATTTTCCGTGAGTTTGGGATCCCTACAGGGGCGTGCGCTAGTATTACAGGTTTATCACGATAATCTCAAAAAAAAAAAAAATCATGTTTATTTTTTTTCTTTCACCGAAATATCTCCTTAATTCTTTTTTTTGTTCTTAGTTTTCGTATGCTTGCTTTAAAATTTTGATTTGAAAATGAGATGGACAGCAGCTGGAACAAGATAAAGATAAAAAAATCAGAGGCTTTTGTCAGGGAATAAGAAGTATATATACGACTGAGGAGGAAATATTCTTTAGTAACATTACATGTAACTTCACATTTTTTTTTTTGTATGGGTAAGTAAATCAAATTTTCGATAGCGGACTAGCCCTTTCATTCAAAGAACGAGAAGATTTCCAGGTCAACTATCAACTAACGAAATGGCTATACTAAATATAAACTACTACATTACTAAAAGTAATAAAATAAGTAATTTATCAAGACAATAACGCATCATTTCTAGCTCTATCTCAGCATATTTGCAAAGAGTAAAGAGAACTAGGGTCTTTGAGAATCAATTGATCAAACGTTCTCATTTCTAGCTTTTTGAATCGAACTTCACATTGCTTTTACTAGTAAACGTTTTTACATCCTCTGGATATTAATTCGTGTTGTGAATTGGTTGTAGGTCTGACTACTCAGAGATAGAACTAGCATATAACCTGTTCTTTTACCAACTCCTAAAGAAATTAATACGCCTGCTATATTACGCGAATTTCATCACAAAATTAAACAAGTTTTTGGGCATTTTACGAGTTGAGCCATCTCGGGTAGCGGTAAGCGAGAAATTTGAACGGCGATTGAGCGACGGAGACGCTTGGACGGAAAGAGGAACGAGAGCAATGGCAAAGCAAAAAGAGAAAATGTGTATGTCTCGGTAATACGCGCGGTGTCGATGTCGTAAGCAGCGGTTTTGTAAAACCACTTGGTAAAATGAATAAAAAAAAGAGAGCAATTCGGTCATATTTACAAGGGAAGAGGCACATAAATGCCAAAACGAGTTAGGAGGGCAAAAACGCCAAAACTAATTAAGGGGGCACAAAAATGCAAAATGTTCTAGATTTTTTAGAGCCAAAGTTCAATTTATTTTTTAACTGTACCCAAAGTTTTTGCCAAGGTTGAAGTCTAAAAACTGAACTTCAATTATATAATGCTGATTTTCTTCACTGGATATAAACATTCTAAAATGTTACATATGTACTCAAAAGTACTATCGTTTTATTCCATACAACTTCATGAGCTTCCGCTTCGCCAGATCAAACTAGAAAATGATTTTATCAGTCAATCGAGCCTTGTTCAAAGCAACAAAATAACAGAAACTAGTAGTAAACAGATAAAAAAAAAATTTAATAATTAAGGAAGGTTTTCAGGAGTTATCGATGACGCAACTCGATCCTAATCATATCTTGAGCAAGTAAATCTTCAGATATTCCTTGATACACAAGAAGTGATCTTACATATAGCTCCATAATCCCTTATTAAATTGTGGGTTACTATCATACACGTAAGAACGATAAGCAACCCACTGTGTGAGCAATTAACTGCAGCTTCCTGGAAATTAACTTGTTGAAGAGAATATTAAAATATGAACATAAACTACGTCAAACCTAACTTGATTAACACCTAGAAACTGAAACATTTTTACACCTTTTCCACCAAATTTTCTTATGTATTTGACTTTAGTAATTACAATAAAAATACGATGATCACCCTTTTTCCTTTGGAGAATGCAGGCATACATACTCTGATATAAGCCAGGACTGAAGGACATGACCTTGTACATGGATACTAGTCATCTCCATATTTTGTCACCAGACTATTAAACTTCATATATAGGACCGACTACAGAGCCTGCCGTGTCAATGCTCGATGACCTGCTTCATGAACACATATTTATAGCCATTTTAGATAAATAAGCTTTAAAGTTACAGAGTATACAAAATACATAACTTTCTAGCTCAAAATTTTAAAATATAAAAAACTAAGTTAAAATTTGGCGTTGAAACTTTTAGAAATAATTAAAAAAATAGCTTGTGGACGAGTTTTATAAGTTAATAACGTTTACAAAATTATATTTAAGGCATAATACCTTTTTTAGCCCCTGAATTTTAAACAAATGTGCCTCTATAACCCTGAACTTTAAACTGTACTCGCGATAATCCTGAACTACGAAAAAACACCCACGATAACCTTACTGTCAGTTTTTCCGTCCGCTGCCGTTAATTCGCTGACATGGCAGACTTTAAATTATTTTTTTATTAATTTTAATACATATAAAGGCATATTGTCCCTCCACAAAGTTAAAAAAAATTAAAAATAAATACATATAAGGACATATTTGTCCATCCACAAAGTTAAAAAAAATTAAAAATTTATTAAAAAATAATTTAAAAACTGTCACGTCAGCAAATTAACGGTGATGGACGGAAAAACTGACGGCAAGGTTATCGTGGACGTTTTTTCGTAGTTCAGGATTAGCGCGAGTATAGTTTGAAGTTCAGGGTTATAGAAACACATTTATTTAAAGTTTAGGGACTAAAAAATATATTTTGCCTATTTTTAATTATGCCCCGCAACTTTCTTGCTTAAAACTTTTTGGAAATATGTTTTGAATATAGATTCCATCAAGTATCCGTAGGTCGGTCACAAAGAATAAAGACTCATACTTACACATGTTGGTTTTTGAGGATTTTCAGATTTAAAAGAAAGTAATAATAATAAAATAAGTTTGGACCACACGCGGTCCAATGACGGCGTGAGTTCACATCCTAGGAAGCTGAAAATGTTAAACGGTCACAAAACCGTTTTAGCTTCTAAGCTTAATTAACCAAATCAAAGCATTTGGCTTTATTTTTTACTAATTACATTTCATGTCATACACGTTTGGATTTATGTTTTGGAGATTGTAAAGATCAAAAACTGAGATTTACAGCCTCCATAAGATTTCTTTTTTTATGCTGTAAATATACTAGTGAAAAAGTGTTCATCTCTCAGCTTTTCATGTTCTTGTTTTTACTCCAAATATACAAAGGACTATTTTATATGGGGATCCCAACTTACTTTTTAAGTTATGCGAAAAAGCGAGGGTCGTTGTATCTCATTTGACACGCCGTAGGTATATCCATACGATAGATCGGCGGATTAATCAAATGAGATAAGCATTTTGGCGTGTCTCGACCGTTTTTTTAGCTAAATTTTTTTTACATAATTATTTACTTTATTTTTTGTATTTTTTACAAATTATGTGGAAACGCATATTCGGATAATTTTACTTCAATATTCTCGTAATAAAATTTTAATTTGTAAAATAGATTTAATTGTACATATAATTATTTCGTTATAATTTTTATTTTATTCAATCGAATGACTTGTTCTTCTTTCTATTTAAAGTACAAACAATACATCATAATTGCGTTCGCATGGTATGGTGGATGGGCAAGATCACACCTCCGAGGGCATGGCAGGACAGGTTTTAGCACATAAGCCTGCAAACCTTCCTCCCCCCCCCCCCCCCCTCTAAAAGATAAAAAGAAAAACACAAAAACTTCCGCAGAGCTGCACTCCGTTATGTTAATTCGAATTAATCGTGACTCGTAACGTGGCCATCCAGGATTTTAGAAATTAACCCGCAAACTCAATAGCCACTAGAAGTCGGTGTTTATTTGATACCCAAAAAAATTATTAGAAAATGCTCTCCTAATGTGATTTGACGAATCTGTGCCCCTTTAGCGAGTGAAATGATCAAAATACCTCCGTATTTTATTTTGATAAGCGCGCTTTATTTTCTCTCTCTTCTGTCTAAAGTTTTCCGCCCAAAAAATTAATTATCCTCTCTCGTTTCTCTCTCCTCGCAGTCCTCCCTTAATAAAATCGTAAAAAATCTAAAAAAAGTCTAAAAATTCCGAAAAATCACATTTTAAATATTTTTCGTATATTTAGAATATCTCTAAATATATTAGAAAAATATTCGAATATTTAACGATATTTTTGAGACACCAGACCACGTTTTTTTGCGATTTCGAAGGCGTCAAAGTTGTAGAAAATGTTGCGTGTTTGAGGCAAAGTGCATCTCCAAACGACGATTCCGAAAAGGTAAAGATCGTCCCAATCCGACCACCGAACGCAAAGTTATAGCATTTTTAAGATTTCTATATTTCATAATTTTTTTTCATTCACATACAAAGTCGGATTTATGATCCGTCGGATTCGTTGGAAAGTCTGTCGAGCCCTCTTCCAACAGCATTTTTTAGTCTCAATCCGACTCATATCCGTAAAGATATCATCTCTGAAAATCAAATTGTGCGGTGTTCTCCGGTGTTCTTGGGTGTTCTGGAGGTATTCTCAGATTTTTAGAGTAATTTTGGGATGTTATTGAGGTGTTCTGGGGGTGTTCTCGATTTCAAATTTGACTCATGTAAGCGTTGTCCATAAGGATGTTAAAAAATTATCATTTCTATTTTATGAACGCCACTAGAACACCCCAGAACACCTCCAAACATCCCCAGAACATCCTAAAACATACAATTTGGAGGTGTTTTGGGGTGTTCTGGGTTGTTCTGGGGTGTTATCGCTCTGAAATTTGACTCATGCAAACGTTGTCTATAAGGATGTTGAAAAATTATCATCTCTATCCTATTAACACCACCAGAACACCCAAAAAATACCCCAAATTAAAAACCCTCAGAACACTCCGAACAATTTGGAGGTGTTCTGGGGTGTTCTGAAAATCCTATAACACATCCAAAATGTGTAACAAGCGCTTTATTGCTACAATGTATACTAACAAACTTTTTATTTCGTCCCCAGAATACCCCTAGAACACTCCAGAATACCTCCAAATTGTATATTTTGGGGTGTTCAGGGGTGTTCTTGGAGTGTTCTCTTATAGTTATCATCATTCCGAAGAGTTTTCTCAACCAAATCAAGAACTTTATTGTCTTTTATTTTTGTGTCCTACTTTCACCTGATATTTTTACCCTTCTAAGCATTTCAGAACACCCCAGAATACCGCCAGAACACCTCAATAACATTCTAAAATAACTCTAAAATTTGGAGAACACCTTTGGAACACCCCAGAATACTTCCAAATCGTATGTTCTGGGGTATTTTGGGGGTGTTCTGGAGTGTTCTGGTGGTGTTCATAGTATAGAGATGATAATTTTTCAACATCTTTATGAACAACGCTTATATGAATCAAATTTGAGACTAAGAACACCCTCAAAATAATCCAGAACACCCCTAGAACACTTCCAAAATATTTGTTCATGGGTGTTCTGAGTGTGTTCTGGGGTATTTTGGGGGTGTTCTGGTGGTGTTCATAGAATAGAGATGATAATTTTTAAATATCTTTATAGACAGTGCTTACATGAGTCACATTTGAGGCAGAGAACACCCCCAGAACACCCTAGAACATCCCAAAATACATCCAAATCGTATGTTCGGGATATTTTGGGGGTGTTCTGGTGGTATTTATAGAAAAGAGATGATAATTTTTCAACATCGTTATGGACAATGTTTGCATTAGTCAAATTTGAGACCGGAAACACCCCAGAACAGCGCAGAACACTCCCAGAACACCCCAGAATAGCGCAGAACACTCCCAGAACACTCCTGAACACCTTCAAATCGTATGTTCGTAGTGTTCTGACGGTGTTCTGGAGTATTTTGGGGGTGTTCTGGTAGTGTTCATAGAATAGAGATGATAATTTTTCAACATCGTTATAGACAATGGTTGCATGAGTCAAATTTGAGACCGAGAACACCCCCAGAACAGCACAGAACAACCCAGAACACCTCCAAATCGTATGTTCGGGGTATTCTGAGGGTGTTCTGGGGTATTTTTGTGGTGTTCTGGTGGTGTTTATAGGATAGAGATGATAATTTTTCAACATCCTTATAGACAACGCTTGCATGAGTCAAATTTGAGACTGAGAATACCCCAGAATAACCCAGAACACCTCCAAATCGTATGTTCTGGGGTGTTCTTGGGGTGTTCTTGTGGCATTTATACAATAGAAATGATAATTTTTCAACGTCCTTATGGACAACGCTTACATGAGTCAAGTTTGAAACCGAGAACACCCACAGAACATCCTCAATAACATCCCAAAATTACTCTAAAAATCTAAGAATACCTCCAGAATACTCCAGAACACTCCCAGAATACCTCAATAACATCCCAAAATTACTCTAAAAATATAAGGTCCTATATTTTCGTAAGTTAATATTTATTTTAAATCGAATTTATCTCGAGTTGTTTTGGTTTTGTTTT
The DNA here is from genome assembly GCA_002076135.1 of Xerophyta viscosa. Taxonomy (NCBI): domain Eukaryota; kingdom Viridiplantae; phylum Streptophyta; class Magnoliopsida; order Pandanales; family Velloziaceae; genus Xerophyta; species Xerophyta viscosa. The sequence continues at coordinate 55,323 of MJHO01000279.1, forward strand.
GAGTATTAATCGAGAGATTTATTTGGTTTTCGGGTGCTTGACTTGTATTAGAATTGATTTGGGCTTATTTGGATTGATTTGGTGTGTTTTGGGCTTGATTTGGGCCCATTTGGGATTGGACCCGGCCGACCAAGCCATGTGGCTCGGCCCAGCCGAGCCCAACCGGACTCGGACGAGCCATTGGCTCACCCAAGTACCCGCGCCCCTGCTCACTCTCTCTCGCTCTCATCTATCTCTCTCCCTCTCGCGATTTCAATCGCGCCCGCGATCTTGCCGCCGACTGCCGCTCCGCCCGCCGCTGGCGTGCATCGCCGGGCCTCGTCTCACCCCTCTTCTTCTCTGTCTCACCATCTCTCTCTCTCGGGTGTTCCCTTGCATTTGATTTCTCGCCCGCGCCGAACCCTAGATCTCGGTCGCCGTCGATTCCAGCGCCGCCGTCGCCGTCCGTGACCTCGTCGTGACTCCTTGACGTCGCCGGAGCCGCTGCGAAGTCCCTTTACCGCCGATCGTGCACCGCCGTGCCGGATCGCTATCTTCGTGCCTCTGTTCAGTTCGGCCGCGCCATCGTCGCCACTGTTTTTGTTGCTCCGGCCGTCGTCACCCGTAGTGGTCGCCGCCTCCTTCGTCGTCTGATTGCTCCGACCGCCTCTACCGCCTCTGTAGCCGCCGACGGCCGTCTCCGGCTAGTTTTTCCGGTGATCTTGGTTGCTTCATCGCTTCGCCTCGGCTTCGTGAACGTGTTGGTAGAGTCCTTTTCGGTTGAGTTCTAACTACGTCGTCCTTCGAGTCTCGGTTTGGTAAGATCGGGACATAGATGAGTGTTCATGCGGTCTCACTTGTGTGTTGAATTTGTTGATTTTAAGCATGTTGTGTTGATATATCTTGTGTATATGCCAGTAGGTGTACATATAATAGTTATTCGGGTTGAATACCTTAGCTTGTAGTTGAACCAGTACTTTAGTAGTAGTGACATTCGGCTTTATTTTGACTTGTTCGGACATCTAGATAGATGTGCCATCTATTAGCTTGTTGGCTTGACACACATGTTACGTTTATCATGTTATCGACTTACCGACTTTTCTGTGGTTTGAGTGAGTATTAGGGCATGACTGCCAGGCTTATATTTACATAGAAAAGTTTTATTGTGACATGTTGAATGTGTAGGGACTTTGACTCGGTTGTTATTTAGAAGAGTATTAAAGCACGACTGCTGGATTAATACCTTTGGTAGAATCCGTCCGTGTGTGTGTGTGACATGTTCATTGTATCACCTATGTGTGCTTGTCCCTACCCAGCGTGTGTGCGTGTGCCACCTGCACTCGTTATTATGTGGTAGAGGTGCAATGTGACTATTGACTTGTGTTGTCCGTGTGACTGACCTATTTAGACGGTATGCGAGCCGATTGCTCTAGCAATATCATTAGTAGAGCATATTGTTGAGACATGCGTCGTTTCCCTTGTGTGTGTTCTTTCACTTTCCCTTGTAGCTCGAAGTTGCCGACTAGGGATAGGCGTGAGTTGAACAGGTTAAGGGAGCGTGCTTGTTCTTTGTTTTGATGTTTTTGTATGTACCCGTGAGAGGGTTTTACCTTTCGGTTGTTTGAGATGCTTGTGATGTAAAGCATATGGATTGTGACTGATTATGTGATTTCTAGCATGTATGATGTTATGAGAATTATGTAGGGTGGTTGCCCCTATAATATGTGATATATGATTTGTGAACATGCTTAAATGGTTAGCATGATGTTTATTGAGAATGATACATGCTAGTTCGTTGTTGTGCCTAATATGACACCATGACATGTTAATGGCTTGGGCATGTTTTGGAAATACTCTCTCTTCATTTTATGTGATGATATCAAGATTTGGAAATATATTTTTGGCGTAAAAACCGTTGTATGTCTTACACTTGCTTGTAATTTGAGACATCGACAACATAAGCGCTAATGAGAATTGAAAAGTGAATATGTTTCTGTTGTGGGGCTCTTTCGTTGGACTGCATCGCCTAGGTTCGCTCTCCCGTGAGTCAAGAGGATATCGACCGGGATCGAAATGGGACGATATGGGCGCCGGAGTTTCAGATTTGTTGTCTCGAGAGAAGAGAGACAGGTGGGCATAGTTAAGGCCAGCCCGAGGCCAGGGTGGCGTCTACGAGATCAGGCGAGGCTTGAATCGGCAATTCCGGAAAGGCCGGTAGATCAAGTAACTCCCTTAAGGCCAAAAGGGATCGCCCCCGCTGTAGGATACTAGGGGATGCGACGTACACCATATCTGACCCAGATCCTTGGTGCTGCGGTACCTAAAGGATTGTGTTCCGTTATAAAATATGAGAGGACTAACTGGTTTGGTAGTTTAGTCCACGCTGACTTAAGAAAGATAAAAGCATAACCGGATTGGATTTTGAGTGATCGAATACCTTATGCTTTTATGTTGTTGATGTTTATTATATGCCAAGCATACTTCTTGGTTGTTGTTGATGACTTGCTTGTTTGTTATATAGTAGCCGGTAGTTTATAGTTGTTAAGCTTGCTACTTGTTTTTGTGAACATATTTGTGGGTTATGTTCATGTCCCTTGTTGTTGGCGTTATTCGGATTTGGCACGCATGAATGATATATGCATTGTGGTATGTCGGCATGTAATTATGCAGTTGAGTGCAAACTTATATTTGTTGCATGTATGCCTTGGTGTGCATTATTCGAGTATGCATACGAGTTTGGTATTGCACGTGTGCTTGCTTCTGTGTTTGTTTGGTGTGTGTGACTGCAGCCCTGGCCGTTGCCTTGCGGAGGATGCCGGGGTGGGTCACTCACTAAGTATTTTATATACTCACGGTGCTAATTTTTCCGCAGGTTGTTGCGAGGACCGTCGACGATCGTAGAGCGAGATTTGGGATTCTGGAGTTAGTTGGGAAATAAAGAAAATATAAAATGTATTTTTAATTTCCGCTGTATATTTAAATAAATGGTAGTTAATGCATTATATTTCGGAAGTACCATCTCATAACATCCCATATCATTTGTTTATTTCCACCTAAATTTTCGACCCCCGGTTCAGGGGCGTCACAAAAAATCTGAGAATACCTCCAGAATATTCCAGAACACTCCCAGAACACCTTAGAACACTGCGTATTTTGACTTTCGGAGACGATATCTTTACGGATTTGAGTTGGATTGAGACGTAAAAAATGATGTTGGAAGAGGACTCGACAGGCTTTCCATTGAATCTAACGGATCATGAATCCGACTTCGCATGTGAAAGAAAAAAAAAATGAAATATAGAAATCTTTAAAATGCCATAACCTTTCGCTAGGTGGTCGGATTGGGACGATCTTTACCTTTTCGGAATCCTCATTTCGAGATGCACTTTGCCTCAAACGCACAGGCAACTTCGACGCCTTCGAAATCATGAAAAAAACGTCGTCTGGTGCCTCAAAAATGCCTTTAAATGTTCGAGTATTTTTCTAATATATCTAGAGATGCTCTAAATTTATGAAAAATATTTAAAATAACCCATTTTTGCTGCCAAATGAGATATAATTTTTTAGAATTTTTGGATTTTTTACAATTTTATTAAGGGAGAGCTGCGATGAGAGAGAAACGAGGAAGGATAATTAATTTTTTGTGCGAAAAATTGTAGGCAGACGAGAGAGAAAACAGAGCACATTTATCAAAATAAAGTACGGAGGTATGTTGGTCATTTCACTCGCTAAAGGGGTACAGATTCGCCAAGTTAAATTACGGAAACATATATCCGTAAAAATTTATTAAAGAGGGCACATATCCGCAAATTGTCCAAAAAAAAAGAGGGGTTGTTTCAGCATAGTTTTTGGTCAAACGAGGATCTGGTCAAACAAAAAAAAGGTTACGGCAGATTGTAGGGAAATTGATCTGATATGTTATTGCTGAAAATATATTAGTCGAATAAAAATGGCTCTTTCTTAGAAGAAGGTAAGCAAAGATGAGGTAGGAAGCAAATTCTCTTCGTGCCATGAATCATTCAAAGAGTAAAAAAAAAAAAAAAAAAGGGAAAGTTTATGTTCACCGTTCAAGCAAAATTTTATATCAATAATGTCTCCCAAAATCAATATATTCATGATAGTGTGGTAATTGATACATCATTAAGTCCAAAATTATTATTATTATTGCGTACACAATATTGCAAAACTTTATAACAATATCTGAAAGTATGAAATTGCATATATAAGTAGAAGTGCTACGGAATAAACGGAATTAAATGTGAGATTTTGTTTGGCCAAGTTCTATATATTTTTGAGAGATTTGAATTTTTTTTCAAATTATTGAACTGTTGTACTTCTTGTGCTGTCTTAAGCACCTTCTTATGGGTGCGCTGCTGACAAATTGCTTGGAGGCTTGTATGTAATTCCTGAAAGCAATGTTTCTTCTCCTTTTTTCTCAATTTTTCTTTTCCCTACGAATAGCGTAGAACACATAGTAAGAGTTAAAACTAATTTTGCACCCATAAGATACACGGTTGTAAGCAAGATTTACCGTACCGTGCCGTTTCGAGTTTCGATAAACTTAGATCTCAAGACGTGCCGACCGTGCCGATCGTGCCGTGCCGACTGTGCCGACTGTGCCGAGCGTGCCGAATCTTACAATTATAAGAAAAAATATATAAGATTTATTATATAAACAGTAATAAAAAAAAAAATAGCAAGAAGTATCATTCATTTCTTAAAATTCAAATCACATATTATAAATTATTATCACATTGAGTGGTGGTGTGGTCGATATCAATGAAATCTAAATTATGTAAATCTACCCCATGCTTTGTTTAAAAATAATATACCAATACCCACATATCAAATGAATAAATATGATGATACTCATTATATAAAAAAAAATTCTGCCGACCATGCCGGCCAAAACGGTTGGCACGGATGGAGACGAACACACCGTGCCGACCGAAACGGTCGGCACAGGCCGAGACGGCCGAAAAACAGCCGTTTCGGCCTTTCCGGTGCCGCCAAGACGTCAAACCATGGTTGTAAGTCATATATATAAATAATGATGTTAAAAATAATTTAATTCTCTATTTTTTTATATTTTTAGTTTCATACAAAATTTAATTTATTAAAATATTATATGTTATTCTATATGGTATTAGAGTAGAAGAAATGTCAAATACTATATACAAAATTATTTGGGAATTAACATTAAATGGTATATATATATATATATATATATATATATATATATATATATATATATGATTAAAATATTTTATACATGGTAAAATTTTATTTTAAAAGATTAATATTATATAATATAATTACTTTTATACTAATTTTTATGTATTTATTTAGATTATCTTTATAAATTATTATTTTATTAAGTATTTATTTGTAATATTAGACTTTTAATATTTTTCAAATAAGTTACATGATTTATAAATTCCTATCAATTAATACAAATACCAAATGACTTTTTTAAAATAAGAATAAATGTCACATACCACACCAAAAGTTGTTTAAAATGCTATATGTCATCACAACTTTTATCACCAATTTATATATATATATATATATTGGATTTGTGATATATCATAACATTGCATTCATGACTGAGAACATCTAAGTACACCTCGAAGCACCCAAGCACACCTCAAAACATCTATGACGAAGGTGTTTTGGAGTGTTATTGGTTGTTTTGCATATATTTAACATTAAGTTGTAATATAACACGTTTTTATGCATATGAAACGTCTTTAGAACAATTAGGACTTTTTATATATGTTATAAAACACAACAATATAACATTTCACTTTTTTCACAACCATGTTGTTGTTAGACAATGGGTTTGGAACGAAGGCAACGTACATGGAGGATATTGAAAAACTACTATCAGGAAACCTAAATTTAGTTTGTGATTTGTCAAAATATCATTTTTCATACTCAGAACAACTAAGAACACTTCAAAACATCTTCGTTATAGGTGTTTTGAAGCAATTTTATGTGTTATATGTGTTCTTAGGTAATTCTAGTCACGTAATGCTGTTATGATGTTTCACAAACTCAAATTTGGATGTTGCTATGTATGCTGAGGCGTCCGTAGGAAAGAGAAAGAAGAGAAAGATGTTTTGAAGTGTTTTCAGGCGTTCCGATGTGTTTTCAGTCACGTAGTAATGTTATTATGTATCATAAATCCAAAGGCAGAAAGAGGAGAAGGAAACAACTTGAGAATGGAAAAGATAGAAGAGCTGTAACAATACCAATTCAAATGTTCGAAATTCGCAAGAAGGGTGTTTTTGTTATTCTTAATGCGCGGGACATAAAATGCCAAATTTAAATATGGTAATACTCTTTCATAAATAATGTATTATATGGGTACTTTGTTGCAAATAACTCCAATATTTTCTTTAAGAACCAATCTCAATAACAAAATCAATCTCTTTATATAAAGTTATATATGTTTTCAGTGATAGTATAAAGACCAACTTTTAGAGACCTTCTGCATAAAGACAACTTTTAGAGACCTTCTGCAACCCCTCCGACTCATTACAAGCGGCCTGTATACACCAACAATATATCAAGCTAGTCCAGATGAGCGGCCACGCCGCCACTGGCGCTCTTTTCACCTTCTTTGTCTTCTTCTTCTTCCATCTTTCGGCGGTGCAAGCGCAGAACCTTGGCTTCACAAATTTTTCGTACCTCCAATTCGACGACAACGATGAGGCCGTCACACAGCGTCTGCAGAAGTTCGGCGATGCGAAGTTCAGCCAGGGCGCTATGCAGCTCACCCCCGACACCATCAACGAAGCGGAGATTTGGCTCGTGAACAAATCAGGCCGCATACTCCTTAACCAAAAGTTCAAGATCTGGCACGACGTCGCAGCTGGTAAAAATAACTCCGTTAGTCGCCAGGTCGCTTCGTTTAACACCGTGTTCACAGTCAACGTCTATCGTCTTCCCAATACCTCCACCGTAGGCGAGGGCCTTGCTTTCGTCATCCTCCCAGAATTATCTAAACCGCCTCCTGGGAGCTCCGGCGGCTACCTTGGCCTCACCAACAGCTCCCTCGACGGCTACAGCGGCAACCACTTCATCGCCATTGAGTTAGATACATTCAAACAGAATTTCGATCCCGATGATAATCATATCGGGATCAACATCAACGGCGTCAACTCCACAGTTACTAAATCACTCTCGCCGCTTAATATCACCATCGCTCCTAAAGATCCGGCAAACTACACTATTTGGATTGATTACAACGGCGGTAGCAAAAATCTTTCCGCCTACATAGCAAGAGAACACTCGCCGAAACCAACAACTCCGGTGATATCTAGGTTGCTTGACATCAGCCAATACTTAAACCAGTGGTCTTACTTCGGTTTCTCGGGGTCTACAGGAAGAAACTACGAGCTGAACTGCATTCTTTCATGGAGCCTCACCGTCGAAAATCTTCCCCCTGACAAAGGCTCGCAGACAAGTAAGATTGCACTGGCAGTCGGTTTGTCAGCGGCGGCATCGGGGATAATTCTAGCAGTTGTAATTTTAGGAGTATGTTATAGAAGAAGGCAAAAGGCGAGGGTGGATTCGACTAGTCTATCAGAATCGCTGAACAGGCTTCCGGGAATGCCGAGAGAGTTCACCTACAAAGAGCTGAAGAAGGCAACCAACAACTTCGATGAGAAGAACAAGCTTGGACAAGGAGGATTTGGAATGGTTTACAAAGGTGTGATCGCCGGAGAGAACAACAGGAACGCTGAGGTCGCCGTGAAGATGTTTTCGAGGGATAACAGCCGGTGCCAAGACGACTTCCTCGCCGAGCTCACCATCATCAACCGCCTCCGTCACCGCCATCTTGTCCCCCTCGTCGGTAAGTAATCAACATCTTAATTAATCATTGTTTATAATAAATTATCTTTAATTAAAAATTACTATTAGCTGGCCTAAGAGCTTTTCTACGCATTTCCTAAAGAGAAGAAATTTCGGTCGCATCTTTGTTTGGTCAGGATGTGTGAGTTGTCCCATGTGCAGCAAGCTGGTCGACGTTGGCTGTTCAGATTCCCCAACGCTGGACCGCGTTATATACATTTACTAGTTTTGAACCTTTGCGATATACGATAGTTAGTCATCAATATAAATGATAATATTAAAAACTAATTATATTTTAATATATAATTTAATAATTATTTTTATTAAAATATTATATTATATAATAATAATAATAATAATATATAATATAACGGTTTTGATCAAATTTACACCCGTTTAATGTATAGATATAAGTTATATATATAAGACTATTTAAAAGCTTATTTTATTGTAAATATATTAATATTATGTAAATTAATATTTTTTAAAAATATTATACTATATTTATCACATGTAATTAGAAAAAAAATATCAAATTATATATCTAAAGTTATGACTTTGATCACCAATTGTATATATTGTATATAATTATATATAGATTATTAAGAATTTGATAATAATCTTTAAAATTCTTCATTTCATAGCAAAAGTTATGACTTTGATCACCCATGTGTATATATTGTATATAATTATATAAATTATTAAAAATTTGATAATGTTCTTTCAAATTCTTTTAAATTATTATCATTTATCTTTATTGTAAATTATACTTTTTTTTATATTTAATAAAATTATTATTAATATATTAAGTATGCATTGAATTCAAACTCTCATTAAATATGTGATTAATTACATATTCATTACATTTAAGTGACACATGTCATATGAAAAGATAATAGAGACGACATGTGGCATATTGTGAGTTATAAGAAGTGCCACATGGCGCTCAACTACTTTAATACCGAATATTCTATATATAATATATATATATATATATATATATATATATATATATATTCAAAGTTAACATAATAAAATACAACGTTGTATTTTAGTAGACCTAATGTAGAAGCAATCATTTAATATAAATGCTACTCTTATTTAATATATAACAAGAGATAAACTGAACGCAATTGGTATAGGTTGGTGTCATCGGAGAGGCGTCCTACTACTGGTATACGATTACATGCCCAACGGAAGTCTAGACAAGCACCTCTTCGGCGGCCCTGACATGCCGGTCTTCCCCTGGGACCGTCGATATTCTACCATTGCCGGCATTGCCTCTGCCTTGCATTACCTTCATAATGAGTACGACCAGACTGTGGTACACCGTGATCTAAAACCTTCCAATGTCATGCTAGACGGGGCCTTCCAAGCTCGTCTAGGTGACTTCGGCCTTGCTCGGGCGCTCGACATTGGCCGAACCTCATACGCAGAAATAGAACTTGATGGTGTTCCTGGCACGATGGGGTATGTCGCCCCTGAGTGCTTCCATACTGGCAAGGCGACTCGTGAGTCTGATGCATTCAGCTTTGGTGCAGTTATCCTTGAAATTGTATGTGGCCGCCACCCTCGTTGCGATATCGGGGGGTTCCAGTTCCTTGTGGATTGGGTTTGGAAGCTTCATAGGGAGGGGCAAATCCTTAACGCAATTGACACTCGCCTGTCTGGGGACTTTGATCATGACGAGGCCCAACGCTTATTGCTCCTTGGACTTGCATGTAGCCATCCTCTTCCCGGCGATCGGCCTAAGACAGCGGCTATCGTACAAATTCTAGCAAAGTCTCAGCCGGTACCATCCGTCCCGCCATTCCGACCCGCATTCATGTGGCCATCGTTCATCCCTGACGACAATCTGACCACGGCAAACACCACCCCCACAACCACCACCTCAACATCTACGGCAAAGTCTTCGTCCAACTATGCCAGGTCCGTCCAACTATGCCAGGTCAGTGACAGGGATGCCGAGCTCCAATAACGTCAGCCAGGAGGTTAACTTCAGCATGGGAGATATATCCATGATATGATTTGCTAGAACATGTGCACAGTCAACGTTTAAGATTATCGAAATGTACATAAACATCAACGGTGGAGATTCGAGCGATGGTGACTGGAACAAAAAAGACCAAGGGATATGTCATGAATGCATGTGACAAGATAAGATATTTAAGACATTTTTGTTGGTATTTTAAGTCATTTTTTATTGCGTTTGATTAGATGGTGTGAAAGGTTTGCTTAACTTTTTTTTTTGTTAGGTTGAGAAAGGCCTTTAAGTATGTCAAATTAGCTGTAAAGCAACATCTTGTTCTTTATTTAAGGATGGACGGGAAAGCCTGTACTAGTCCCGCCTTGGAGTCTTTTAACGTATTAAACATCTTGTTAAAGTTTCATGATGACTTTGTCTATAAATATAAAATAAATAATTTCACGTACATATACACAAATTTCTCTTTATTGAGAGAAACTAAATTTCACATTTTCGTTTAATAACCGGTTGCCCCAATAAAGATATTTTATACTACTTGTTCAGTTCATCAATTAATACAATAAATATAAAGAACGCATGCCTTATTACTTTTTACTTAAGTAAAATTCAACCATCCTAATTTTTAGGGTCCACATCAATCTCTATTTTTGCTGACCATATGAACCAATTCCAAAAAAGTTGACTAAAATATTTGTCAAAGCCTTTTTCACTTCGCATATTCATGATATTAGAACAGTTTATCATGATTGTGCACATGTTAAAACATCAAAATGGTGCATATTCATGATATTAGACAGTTTATCATGATTGTGCAAATGTTAAAACATCAAAATGGTGCAAATAATTCGTATTAGATTGAAATGGCTTTTGATGTGAACTAGTTTTACATCATTGCATTACACAGATTTTAGTTATATACATAAATGATGATATTAAAAATTTAATTGTACTTCTGCATATTTTTAGTTTAATATAAAATAATAGTTATGTTTAATAAGATATTTATACTTTATTCCTCAAATATTACATAAAAAAGACTTGAGGCATGGCTGTTATGTTGGTATATCCAGTTATATATATATATATAAAATATTTATACCTTATTCCTCAAATATTACATAAAAAAGACTTAAGGCATGGCTGACATGTTGGTATATCCAGTTATATATATATATATATATATATATATCATCATCAAATATGGACAAACTGTATTTTAAAAACTCTTAATATATAATATACAATATAACTTTATATTAATATTTATGTCTGTATATAGATTATTTTTTCTATAAAAGTAATTATTATTTTGATTAAATTATTATATTTATTTAATATATATATATATATATATTAGATCTTTTATATTTTTTTAATTTAGTTAAATGACTTTTTAAATTATTATCAATTAACATAAAAGTCATGTAGCTTTTAAAAGAATAATAAATATCATATGGCATACTAAAAATTATTTAAAATTCCATGTGGTGTAACAAATTTGATTATTTAATTTTATATATTGATATATAGATTATTATCAGCTTTTGATAAGTAGTATTCAAGTAAACTAAATAGGGCTAATTAAGCGACTCAACAACTGTCCGCATCATAGAAAAAGCTTCTTTTTCTTAGATTGAAATGGAGTTAATGTATACATTTTTGGAATATATTCTTTTAGAGGTGCAACTTGTCTATGTAATGCTGATATAAATGTGAAATAGGATATCTGCGTGGCTCCACCTGAGAAGTTGTTTCTGAATTTTGAGTATTTGACCCATATTTTAATAATTACAAAAAAGTGCAAGTTCATGTACCCGAATCTTACCGTGTCCAATAATTATCTTTTTTGGAGTGGGGAAGGATAAATTAGTAATAGTTTTTTAGAAAATTATTAGCATCCTCTATATTTATTAGGTGTGTGGAGGCCTAGGGAACTCCGTCGTTTGAAATGATGTTTTATCTGACTAACTGAATTACGGTGAGGATGCTGGCCGAACTTTTGTAAACTAGCTGGAGCTTTGCTGGCAAGTAGCCAGAGTTCTGGAAAGTAGCTGAAGCTCTGGCAAAGTTGTCGACAAAACTTCGGCAAGGTATCTAAAAATTCGGCAAACCTGATCGGGGAAATATCGACTGACTTAATGAATACTTGAAGGCAGAAGTGGCTTGGAAGAGGGAAGAGCAAGAACACCCAAGGGTGAAAACGAGTCGAGTCGAGCCGAGTAGTGCTTTGCTCAAGCTCGGCTCATTTAAACAATATCGAGCTCGAGCTCGAGCCGAGTTTCTTCCGAGTCGAGCTCGAGCTTAATCGAGCCTAATAATAGTTAATTTATTTATGTACATTTTTATTCTTTTTAACTGCGAAACAAATTCTTTTGCGCTCATATATTCAATAATATTCATTTATTACAAAAAATATTATTATATATCATTTTAGCCATCATTTCGATGTTAAAAATTAATATTATAAGCAATTAAAAAATCTCTCAATCTACCACGATTACCTTATCGAGCTTATTTTGTCGAGCTCACGAGTTATCGAGTCGAGTCGAGTATCACCTCTGCTCATTTAGATCGAGCTCGAGTCAAGCTCGAACTACTCATGAGCGGCTCGGCTCGTTTTCACCCCTACCAATAGAAAATCCAATTTTTATGCAGAAATCTTTGATTTGAACCGAGGTAAAACCATGGTCTTGTATGACCAGCAACAGAATATTCACTAAGTGAAAAAAGGTTATATCTCTCACCCTCTCTATGGACCAAGATCTGTGGTGAGCCTCGGCCTTAGTTATAATAGTTAGTTTTTTTTTTTTTTTTTTTTGAGTTCTCTCTTATTCTCTCAAATCTTGAATACTGGATTCTATACTTAGCAGCCTGGGCGGCCTTCTATAAGCGCAAAGCCTATAGTCCGTTGGCGCCATGGTCGTGTCGAAGATGGCGGATCTAGCGGAGATCGTGGGTTGAACAGTCAGTCATGTCCTCAACTTGCCATGAGGCGTCCCATATTCCTCCAATAGTTGGTTTTCTGGCATATATCAATCCACGCTCTTGCCGTGGTTGCCAATGTTGACTTATTCTTGTCTTCGAACGTTATGTTTATTTGGTGTCCTCGACTTTGCCTTGGGACCTCGGACTAGACCGAGGTGGACCTAGGTCTCTTTGCAAAAATAGACAGTGTTTCTTTAACTGACACGTGCTAGGCCGGATTTATACTATATCAGATGCATCTGATTGGTGTGACGACACGCATCTTCTTTTCTTGTTCTTCCCTCGGCTTCCCTAGATCCTAGACATTCCTTAGGCATCCCTCTCGGCGTGTACGTGTTCGAACGCCCCTACAGATCAAGTGGTATCAGGGCTTAGGAATGAGGAAGGCGAGGATGGCTGTCACAAGGCTTGGCACGGTCACGGCGCTGCATGGAGGTGAAGAGGAAGGTATCCAGCACTCGGAGGATTCGGCGCGCGTGCAAGAGCAATCCAGCCATGGAGAAGATGCTGGAGGAGCGTTTGGATCGGTTGACGGGACTTGTGGAGAAGATGCTCGAGTCGTAAGTCCAAGGAGTGGCCATGCCATCTCGGCCTACCGTAGCACCCATGGCGCAACCGGAAACAGCGGTCCGAGCGACCGTGGGGGAGCATGTGGTGTCTCTACACCAAGTGCACGGGTGTGAGCAAGTTCAAGTCACCAAACGGGAGGTGGCTCGAGAGGAGCCCGAGACATCCATAGGGGCACGGTCCGAGAAAGGATGGGCGAACGGTCTCACCCCAATCCGGGTCGATGCCAAGTTGGAGCTTCCGGTGTACGACGGCGAAATCAACGGGAAAAAATTAGATGGTTGGATTGACCAGTTAGAGTCGTACTTCTCAATGTATGGCTATGATGATGGGCAACGCATAGGCTTCGCAAGACATAAACTTGCGTCACATGCGTTGGTTTGGTGGAACTCACACCTAAGGATGCGAGGAGCAGCATGAGTCACATGGACCGCCTTCAAGGTGCTCTTGAAGGAACAATTCTATCCTGTGGGATATGATGAAGAACGGTGGAGAAAGTGTCTCTACTTGAAGCAAACTAATGACCAGAAGGTGCAGGACTACACTACGAAGTTCCGAAGATGCGCGCTGGCCCTAGGCGTTCCATTGGAGGATTGTGAGGTTATACGCAAGTATCTTGCTGGGCTACATGAGAAGCTTCGGCCGGAGGTAGATCTTTACCCTATTTTTGATGTTAGGGATGCTTGCAAGAAGGCGATGGCAATCAAGAAGCTCAACCGAGCGCGCGAACGAGGCAAGGGCAAGCAAGCCGCTGGCGGGAGCATGGGCAAGGGCAAGGGCAAGAATACCTCGGCCGAGGGCAGCGTAAAGGACGGCGCAGCGGAGGAGTCCAAGAAGAAGGACATAGAGTGTTGCCACTGTGGGAAGAAAGATCACATCAAAAAGAAGTGTTAGACGTTGCATCCGGAGTTGGCTCCTAAGAAGAAGGCTGGAGGTGCAGACAAGGGAAAGAAGACGTTGGTGGCGACCACGGAGGCAGGGGCGGACGAAATACCCATGACCATGCACGAGGCGGATCCGACCTTATCTTTGATGGTTCGGGCCAAGGAGGAGAGCACGGAGGCTACAAAAAGCAAGGGCAAGGCTGTGCAAGCCGAGCCAAAGACAAGCAATAAGGGACGGAAGGAATTGTTCCAACTTCGGATCCAAATCAAGCAGGACTCGGTGGAGGCGATCATTGATCCGGGAAGTCAGAAGAACTGTTGGGTTTATCGGGGTCGAAAACATATCGGATGCGCAGCGAAAATTTTAAATTTTAAAAACACAATCCCTGTGTACCCGAATAGA
>MJHO01000279.1:73488-147586 GCA_002076135.1 Xerophyta viscosa
AGATCCACCTGGATCACTTGTTGCAGCCGATGCTACCGATCAACCGTCGTCAACTCTTGGCCGCGCGGTCACCGATCTCCAATTGGTTGTCGTATCCGTCGTCTCCTCAACTCGTCGGAACGGACGCCGCCGTCGACGGAGGTCTCCGCGGTTGGTGAGGTGCAACGGTTGCACTCGAGAACGACGCACCGTTGATGCCGCCGGCAGTCGACATCGTCACCGTCGGCTAGCTGACGCAATAGAGCGTTGGCGACCTGATGAGACGCTGGAGCAGACGGCCGAGAGCTTCGCCGTTGGTTGAAGCTTCGGTTTGGAAGCTCGCTGTCGTCTCCCTCTCTCGCCGACGTCGCAGGTCAGAAGGGGAGGTGGTGGAGGCGGGCGGCCGGACGTGGAGGAGATAGCGGCGCAGGTTTTCTCCTCAACTCGTGTCGGCGCCGAAATTCTCTTCTTCTACGCTGCAAAGAAGAAAAATGTACATCCTTAAGCATTTTGCAAAAACCTCGGTCCAACATTTTGGATATTGGCAAAAGCAGCCCCTCGTGTACAAATTTTCGGTGTTTCGCGATCGCATCTCATTTGCGTGTGACCCATTAGGTTCAGTACCACGCCGGCAGTGAATAGATAGTTAATTCAACTAATTAACAAATAATTATATTAACCAATTAATTATATTTATTCACAGATCATGGTTAACATCTAGCAACGCGCCATGACCACCCGTGTGGTATGAATATCAATATTAATCACTTGAAACCTTTATGTGAATAGGTTCCATGCCCTATAATCCTTCTGTTCCTTTCTAACATCCCGAATGAGCTTAGAGTATGGATATCTGTCAAACTCTAATATAGCCAATATATGTTTATCTTAATATTTGGCACGTATGTAACATTAAGAACATTTCGTAATTCACATCGTACCTCGGCCAAGGATTTTCTGAGCTAGTTCTATTCAAAGACACACAGGATGTTATCCTCCTTAGAGGAGGTGACAGATTCTATATTGGTTATCATCTATCTTCATATGCTATTATTTATATCCGGATGGTTCCCTTGTATAGCTAAAGCCATATTGAAATAACATTAAAATATAATCATATACACATAAGATACTATGATAATCTCAAGTCTGAGGATTAACACATAACTATCACGCTGACGAATTACCTTTGACAGACTCCATTGGTATTCCTCGAGTAAGTCAGTTCAGTGAACTCATTCATCCAATGAGGCACCTAACACTTGCTTTCAGTGTCGACTACAAGGTGTAATGAGATCACTACTCTCATCGTATGAGCAAGCAAGCTGTGTATTAGTCTTTCCGGTGACATTGACTCTCTACTCAATGTATCTATGGCTAAGAACATTCTGGACTGAGGTTTATAAGACATTAGGTCTCATTATCATGATCAACTATCATAATCCTAATTCTGTTGCCTTAATCCATGGGGTTTATCACATACATTCACAAAACATATAAACATGACGATGCGGTAAATAAATAACCATAATCAAGTAAACCAAAAGAGTTTATTACAAAAATATGTTTGCCAAAATATCTAATATTATTGACTTTTAGGGCATTTATCCTTTCAATCTTCCACTTGCACTTAAAGCCAATCGTTCATTCGTCTCACGCCCATCTTGTCGAAATGGCTCTCAAACATCTTTTAAGAAGTGCCTTAGTAAAAGGATCAGCTATGTTGTCTTTTGTGCCAACCTTTTATATCTCGAATTCGCCTCTATCAAAGAATTTCCTTATCAAATGACAGCACCTCAGAATGTGTTTGGATCTCTGATAAGACCTTGGTTCCTTTGCTTGCGCAATAGCCCCATTGTTATCACATAACAACGGCATGGGATCCTGTATCCTTGAAACCACTCCAAGTTCAGCAATGGACTTTCTCATCCAAACAGCCTCTTTTACAGCTTCTGAAGCAGCAATGTATTTGGCCTCTATAGTTGAGTCTGCTACAGTCGCTTGCTTGGAACTTTTCCAACTAACCGCACCGCCATTCAGGGTAAAGACAAATCCTGAAATCGATTTGCTGTCATCCTTATCTGATTGGAAGCTTGAGTCCGTATAGGCCTCAACTTTCAACTCTGATTCGCCGCCATATACTAAGAATATATCCTTAGTTCTTCTTAAGTACTTAAGGATACTCTTAACGGCAGTCCAGTGACTTTCACCGGCATCAGATTGCTATTTGCTCGTCACTCCAAGAGTATAGGTCACATCTGGCCGGGTGCACAGCATTGCATACATAATAGACCCAATTGCGGATGCATATGTGATATTATTTATGTGATCTCTCTTTAAGGTCAACTTCTCCTTTCGCCAACCTTCTAGGATTTTTAGTCCCTGCATCGATATGCAAATGTGAGACACACCCAGTATCTAATACCCAATCTAAAGAATCCTTACTAGAGAGATTGATCTCAATCATGAACATACCTGAGGGCCCGGCTTCCTTAGCCTTTTTCACCTTCTCAAGGTGAACCTTGCAGTTCCTCTTCCAGTGTCCAGTTTTGCCACATTCAAAGCACTTATCCTCGGTCTTAGAATTGGCTTTCGCCTTCTTCTTAGCCTTTCCTTTTGCCTTCATATTCTTCTTGGCAATGACGGTCTTCTTGTTCTTCTTAGCACCATTGGACTTTCCATTGGTCTTGGCAGTACTAACCACCATCACAGCCTTGCCCCTGTCTTTCGTGACAGAGCTCTCAGCAGTCCTCAGGATGTTGAGGAGTTCTGAAAGGGTTGCCTCCAACTTGTTCATATTGAAGTTCAGGACAAAAGGAGCATAGGAGGGCAGGAGTGATTGAAGGATCGAAGTCGACACCAAGCTCGTGATCCATCGCAAGTTCAAGTTGCCCGTCGCTCGGTCCAAATCGATCATCTTGGAACATGGACTCTGCAGCGGAGTCTCCTTCATTCATTCTAGCCTAAAACGCTCCTTAGATATCTCATATCTAGCTGTCATATCAGGCTCAGCATAAAGTTCCTTCAGACAGAGCATTATACTACCACTATCCAGATTCATGCTGAGGTTGCAACTCATTGCTCATGGAAGCCAAGATGATACACTTCGCAAGTATCTCATCTTGCTTCCATTGGTCAGCCTGTACTCGCTCATCAATCAGTGGACTGTTCGTTAAGAACAGGCATGAGACACTCGAGAACTTACGCTACCTTTTGAATAGCGAGGACCAGTTTAAGATTGCGCAACCAACCGATATAGTCCAGTCAGTTTGTTCGCATAAAAAATGTTATGTATAGGCATACCACTCATCTACAAGCATTCAAAATCCAAAAATAAAAGATATATTAGTATGCAATTATTTTACTTGAAATAAAACAATCAAATAGATTATAGTTAACTCTAACTTATGCTCCTACTATTTTTCTACGAATCATGCAACCTTCAAACATGAGACGAAAATCATATTCTTAGTGAGATTAAGAATCCAATCAGCAAAAATATAATCTCACGTTTGCATGACGACTATATTTTTCTGATCGGTAGACAACATGCTTTGTCAATTACATCTCTATGTAACTCTTTATTTTAGCCTCTAAATTTTCATGAATCTGCGTTTTTTCGCACAAAACCATAATAATGTAGTCAAGTATAACCTCCATTCCAAGTGGCGTAAAACTATGAAACAAGTCTTTGCATTTTTCGCAACGAGACTTATCTAATCGGTTTACCCACTTACACACCAATGTGTGCGAATGATTAATGCCTAGTGTTTCACCTAAGTAACCATGCGTTTACACATCAAGTTAATTAGGTCAAACACTTGACTTTATTTTATCATTAATGGAGGGCGGCTAAGGTTTTTCGCAAAGCTAAAACCATAGATACTTGAATTTAAATATGAAGGTTTAAGGAATCAGTTTTAAACCAGATTATGCTTTTAAGGTCTCATCTTATTACCCTAGCATGCATTTCTAGGTTTGATCATAACAAAGCATGTATCGCATACAAGGCATGTTAAAAGCACAACATGATAACAATTATCAAAATATAGAAAAATAAGCATGCTAAACTACCAGATGATCATGGACATCTACCTAATCCACTCGAGCTACTGAGTGGAATTCTAACGTGTATGTAGTAGTTTGCATCTGATGCACTTGATTGTAATCCCTCGAACTCCTTCTCTAACTTCTTCGTCCCGCCGTAAACTCTTAACGATCTTCAATTATATGATATTTTATATTCTACTACAACTTTTCAAAAAAGCAGAAAATGGATAAAATAAAATTAATTATTATACGGGAACTTGCTTTTCGAATAGAGAGAGGCATAGCATGCAGCTATATTTTTACATTACAAAAATTCCTACTACATACAATATAGAGCGGCCTAGTCCATGATCATCATTCACCTCACAAAATATCTATATCACATATGAATAAAAATAAATACGATAATTCGATCACGACAACCTAAATATGCTTTTGAACTAATTTCATAATTTAGTTCGTTTAGGGTTTTATGTCCAACTCTTAGTTAGTGTGCGGTAAATTACATGCATCGTATATAAATTATAATATTAACAATTAATATTATTACGTCGTGATCAAATATCGACGATTATTATAGCAAAACCAAAGATAGTTCTGATACCACTATTGGGTTATCAGGGTCGAAAAACACATCAGATGCACAGCGAAAATTTAAAATTTTAAAAACACAATCCCGTGTACCCGAATAGAGGATCACATTGGTATGCTATAATAATCGAAATTCATACATCGCATGTAAATAATAAGCATAACATAATAAAATTAAGTTAATTTTATTACGATCCTATCATGCTTCTAACACGGTACGAGTTTATCGAAATACCTTGGCGGGTCGAACACGCCACCTAACGATCCTCGGATTCTGATGAATTGAGCCGCGAAATTATCCGGCTTCTAATGCTAGTCCATGCTGAGACGCTCGCGAAACCGAAATGCGATTTTAATCGAATTAAAATCGGATTTGGGCCTTTGGATAGGATCCAATTTAGGCCTGCTATTAATAGTATCTTCTTCCTCCCTCCCTTGCTGCAGCCAACGCTACCGATCAACCGCCGTCAACTCTTGGCCGCGCGGTCAGCGATCTCCAAGTGGTTGCCATATCCGTCGTCTCCTCAACTCGCCGGAACGGACGCCGCTGTCGACAGAGGTCTCCGCGGTTGGTGAGGTGCAACGGTTGCACTCGAGAACGACGCACCGTTGATGCCGCCGACAGTCGACGTCGTCACCGTCGGCTAGTTGACGCAATGGAGCGTTGGCGACCTGATGAGACGCTGGAGCAGACGGCCGAGAGCTTCGCCGTTGGTTGAAGCTTCGGTTTGGAAGCTCGCCGTCGTCTCCCTCTCTCGCCGACGTCGCAGGTCAAAAGGGGAGGTGGTGGAGGCGGGCGGCCGAACTTGGAGGAGATGTTCACCGTGCTAACGGTGTAGGTTTTATCCTCAACTCGTGTCAGCGCCAAAATTCTCTTCTTCTACGCTGTGAAGAAGAAAACTGTACGTCCTTATATACAGTTTTATGCATTGCACATTAAATCCGCGTATTTTCTATTTTACAAAAATGCCCTTAAGCATTTTGCAAAAACCTCGGTCCAATATTTTGGACATTGGCAAAAGCAGCCCCTCGTGTACAAACTTTCGATTTTTCGCGATCGCATCTCATTTGCGTGTGACCCATTAGGTTCAGTACCATGCCAGCAGTGAATAAATAGTTAATTCAACTAATTAACAAATAAGTAATTTAACTAATTAATTATATTTATTCACAGATCATGGTTAACGTCTAACAACGCGCCATGACCACCCGTGTGATATGAATATCAGTATTCATCATTTGAAACCTTTATGTGAATAGTTCCCATGCCCTATAATCCTTCTGTTCCTTTCTAACATCCCGAATAAGCTTAGAGTATGGATATCTGTCAAACTCTAATATAGCTCAATCATATGTCTCTATCTTAATATATTTGCACGTATGTAACATTAAGAACATTTCGTAATTCACATCGTACCTCGGCCAAGGATTTTCTGAGCTAGTTCTATTAAAAGACACATAGGATGTTCTCCTTTTTATAGGAGGTGACAGATTCTCTATTGGTTATCATCTATCTTCATGTGCTGTATTTATATCCGGATGGTTCCCTTGTATATAGCTGAGCCATACTTGAAAATATACTAAAGCATAAATCATATACACATAAGATAATATGATAATCTCAAGTCTGAGGATCAAGGCATAACTATCACACTGAAGAATTATCATTGACAGACTCCATTGGTATTCTTCTAATAAGTCAGTTCAGTGAACTCATTCATCCAATGAGCACCTACATACTTGCTTCAGTGTCGACTACGCGCATAGTAATGAGATCACTACTCTCATCGTATGAGCAAGCAGTGTATTAGTCTTTTCGGTGACATTGAGCGCCTACTCAATGTACCTATGACTAAGAACATTCTGAACTGAGGTTTATAAGACATTATGTCTCATTATCATGATCAACTATTATGATCCTAATTCTGTTGCCTTCGTCCATGGGGTTTATCACATACATTCACAAAACATATAAACATGATGATGCGATAAATAAATAACCATAATCAAGTAAACCAAAAGAGTTTATTACAAAAATATGTTCGCCAAAATATCTAATATTATTGGCTTTTAGGACATTTATCCTTTCAAGAACCTCATCTCCGAGAGTCTTGTCAATAAGTTGGGTTTGGCTACAACCCCTCATTCGAGTTCTTATGTGTTGGGATGGCTCAAGAAGGGCACAGAGTTGAAGATTACCAACCAATGCAGATTCAAGTTCGTGTTTACGGCCAAGTTCATCGACGAGGTCGAATGTGTGGTAGTACTGCTCGATATTTGTCAAGTAATTTTTGGTAACCCCTATCTTTGGGATAGGGATGCTGTGTATTACAAGAGAGCTTAACAGTATGTGCTCATGAAGGAGGGTAAGACGTACGTGCTGGAGAGGACCAAAGGGACGGATTTGTCCAGCTTACGACGGTTGCGCAAGCCAAACGCATGGTGAATGCGGGCGGCAAGATATTGATACTAGTGGTAAGGGAGGCTAGGCCAGAACTGTCTCCACAAGAGGTTGTCTCGGGGCATCTTTCAAGGAAGCAAAGGCAAGAGGTGGTGGCTCTCATGCAGCAGCACTCGGTGCTCTTCACCAAGCCGCGGGGACTTCCTCCGCGCGGGGAGGTGGAGCACTCCATTTCATTGGTCGAAGGTGCGTCGTTGCTGAACGCGTGCCTATATTGACACTCGCTATTGGAGAGCGAGGAGATCGAGCGGCAAGTGAAGGATCTCTTGGAGCAAGAGGTCATCAAACCAAGTTGTTCACCATGCAGTTCGCCAATCGTGATGGTGCCAAAGAAGGATGGCGGATGGAGGATGTGCATGGACTATCGGGCGTTGAACAAGATCACCATGAAGAATTGATATCCACCACCGAGGATTGAGGACCTCATTAACCAGCTCCAACCCGCAAAATTCTTCACGAAACTGGACCTCAAGTGGCATATCATCAAGTAAGGGTGTCCGAGGAGATACGTGGAAAACGGCGTTCAAGACGAAGCAAGGCTTGTTCGAGTGGCTGGTTATGCCATTCGGTTTGTGTAACGCCCCGACCACATTCATGCGCTTGATGAACGAGGTTTTGAGGCCTTTTATTGATGAGTTTGTCATTGTTTATTTGGATGACATTCTTGTGTTAGCCAGGTTTGGGCCGAACTTTTGGAGCATTTTGGCAAGGTGTTGGCGACGCTTGAGGCTCATGGCCTCAAGCTTAACATGAAGAAGTGCGAGGTGGGACGACTCAACCTTGTTTACTTGGGCTTCGTGGTTGGTGGAGGAGAAATCATGATCGACCCTAGCAAGGTGCGGGCCATCATAGAATGGCCGCGACCGAAGAATGTGATGGAAGTGCGGAGTTTAGTGGGAGCGTGCCAATACGTTCGGAAATTCATCCACCACTTTTCACAAATAGCAGCTCCACTACATGGCCTTACAAAGGCCAACGCCAAGTTTGTGTGGGGGGACGAGCAGGAAGTGGCGTTCAAGCAATTGAAGAGGAAAGGCACAACAGCACCGGTTCTAGCTCTACCGAATCTTCAGCGACCTTTTGAGCTAGAATGCGATACATCCGGCCACGCCATGGGCGCGGTCTTATTCCGATATGGGCGACCGGTTGCGTACCGCAGTAAGATGTTTCAAGTGACGCAACAGAACTACCCAACATACGATAAGGAGTTGTACGCTTTGCATCAAGCAGTGAGGCATTGGCGACACTATTTACGCGGCACCAGAAGGCGCGGCAGGACCAGCAGCAGTTGCGCACGCAGGAGCATATGTACATCCATTGGAGTGGCGGCAAGGGCTGTTGTATCAAGGACATCTGCTGTGTGTACCTCGGGGTGCGGATCGGATAACTTGGATTCGGGAAGCGCATACATCAAAGGTGGTGGGACACTTTGGCGTAGAGAAGACGTTGAAGAACTTGGAGCGTTACCTCTATTGGCCATGCATACGTGCGGACGTGGAGAGGTTTGTCCGAGGATGTACCCTATGTTGCATGTCCAAGCCAGCTAATTGGAAGACAAGACTCTACATGCCACTACCAGTTCCGAGCCGACCTTGGAAAAGTATTTCCATGGACTTCATTGGAGGTTTGCCGTGCACGAGGCGAGGTCACGACTATATTTTCGTAGTGGTGGACCATTTTAGCAAAATGATTTGTTTGGAGCCATACAGGAAGACGGTCACGGGAGAGGAGACAGCTAGGGTATTCTTCGATCATGTGTGATGACACTTCGGCTTGCCCTCATATATCATTTCGGATAGGTATAGCCGCTTCCTGGGGAAGTTCTGGAAGACTTTGGAGCTTGATGGATACCAAGCTCAACCAGAGCACGGCGTTTCACCCGCAAACGGACGGCCAAACTGAGGTGGTTAACCGCATCTTGGTACATTTGCTATGGGGCTACAACGCCAAGCATCCGAAGAAATGGGATGAAAGTTTACCTTATATCGAGTTCGCTTTCAACCGAGCCATTCATGGCTCTATGGCGCGGGCTCCCTTTGAGGTTTGCCTTGGGTATAAACCGCAAGGTCCATTTGAGTTGGCTTTTACTACTCCTACCGAGGCTACTACATCCAAGGAAGCTAACGAGTCAAACAAAGCGCGTCGGTTCCTGGAACATATTCAGAAGGTGCATGGAGAGGTGGAGGCTCGGCTCAAGCGGACCCAAGAGAAATACAAGGCACGACATGATCGGACTGAGTCCCATGTACATTCTAAGTTGGGGAGTTGGTATGGCTACACCTCGGCAAGGAGCGGTTCAAGGGCGAAGGACGGAAACTCAAGTCCTTGCGCTATAGACCTTTCAAGATCTTAAAGAAATATAGTGACAACGATTTCCAACTAGAGTTGCCACCATACATGAACATATATTCCATAGTCAATGCGGAAAAACTCAAACTTTTTGAGCCCTCACTATTAGATGATGAGCAACCGTTGGCATTGCCATCCATAGACGAACTAGAGCTTGGCCGGGAGGAATCCCTCACCGAGGATAGTTTGTTGGAGCAGAAGGTCATCAAGACAAGGAGCGGGGAGCAACAACGATACCGTATTGGCCCCAAGGGGAGTTTTCCCTCAAAAGCTAAGTGGAACACATCGGAGGAGGGCCGCAAGGCTTTCCCCCATTTTGAGTTTTAGGTAACCCATTTCGGAGCAAAGGTACTTACGGTGAGAAGGTTTGATTCAAGTGGATCTTGAGTCAATGCATATGACTTGGACACGGGAGCAAGCCAGGCGCGTGTGCAGGCTAGATGCGAGCGCGGGCTAGGCAGGCGTGGATGCGTTTGGAAGGCCAGCAGGCACACGTGGATGCGCACGGAAGGCCAGCAGGCGCAGGCATGCAAGAGGCCATTAGGCGGGCGTGGATGCGCGCGGAAGGCCAGCAGGCGGCGTGCATGACACAAGGGAGCCCAGTAGGCGCCAGGCACGTAGAAGGCCAGCGGGCGCGCGGTGTGTGCGCGAAAGGCTAGCTGGCGCACGGTAATGCCAAGGGATGTCCAACAGGAGCACGGGAGGTCCAAGCGCCGCAAGTTACATGACTATTTGTCTTCACACTACTTGTATTCATTGCTATTCCTTAATGCCCTTTGACCGATTTGTGGCAAAGGAGTGTTTGGGTATGTCCAAGCCTATTTTAGACTACTTGGTCGGGTGTGGCTAGGTAGTGGTGTGAGTGTATGTTGTAACCGTATGGTTGAATGCACAAGGGAGGAGGCACATTTGGCCAACTCATTCCACACAAAAGAATTTTCTTGTTCTTCCCTCGGCTTCCCTAGATCCTAGACATTCCCTAGGCATCCTTCTTGGCGTGTACGTGTTCGAGAGCCTCTACGGATCAGCCTTCGTGGAGATCTTCTCCCCTGATGGTGCCAATTGATCGAGATGATCTCGATTGGCATAATGAATGCTAGAAGACTGAAGTGGTATAAAAGAGGGAGGTGCAAGCACCTACCTAAACATCATATTTTTTTTACATGGAAACCCTCGCGCCAAACAAAGTTAAAACCACGGGTCTTATACAACCAACGATAGAAAATTAACTAAGTAAAAAAGAGTTACAGCTCTCCCTTTCCCTTAGTGGACTAAGTCGGTGGTGAGCCTCGGCCTTAGTTATATCTCTCTTATCTATCTTAATTCTCGAATGCTGGATCCCACACGCTAGTAGATTGGAGTTAATGTATGCATTTTAGGAATATATTCTTTTCGAGGTGCAACTTGTCTATGTAATGCTAACATAAATGTGAAATAGGATTTCTGCGTGGCTCCACCTGAGAAGCTGTTTCTGAATTTTGAGTATTTGACCCATATTTTAATAATTACAACAAATTGCAGGTTCATGTGCCCGAATCTTATCGTGTCCAATAATTATCTTTTTTTGGAGTGGGGATGGATAAATGACTAGTAATAGTTTTTTTAGAAAATTATTAGCATCCTCTATATTTATTAGGTGTGTGGAGGCCTAGGGAACTCCATCGTTCGAAATGATGTTTTTTTTCGCCTAACGGAACTCTGGTGAGGCCTCTGGCTGAGCTTTTGTAAAGTAGTTGGAGCTTTGCTGGCAAGTAGCCGGAGTTCTGGCAAGTAGTCGAAGCTCTGGCAAAGTTGTCAACAAAACTCCAGCGAGGTATTAAAAAATTCGGTAAACCTGATTGGGTAAATATCAACTGACGTAATGAATACATGAAGGTAGATGTGGCTTGGAAGAGGGAAGAGCAAGCACACCAATAGAAAATCCGATTTTTATGCGGAAATCTCCGGTTTAAACCGAGGTAAAACAACGGGTCTAGTATGACCAGAATATTCACTAAGTGAGATAGTTATATCTCTCACCCTCTTTATGGACAAAGGTCTGTGGTGAGCCTCGGCCTTAGTTATAATGTTTCTTTTTTTTTTTTTTTGTTGAGTTTTCTCTTTCATTCTCAAATCTTGAATACTGGATTCTATACTTCAGCAGCCTGGTGGCCTTCTATAAGCGTAATGCCTATAGTCTGTTGGCGCCATGGTCGTGTCGAAGATGGTTGATCTAGTGGAGATCATGGTTGAACAGTCGATCATGTCCTTAGCTTACCACGAGGCGTCCCATATTTCTCCAGTAGTTGGTTTTCTGGCGTATATCAGTCCACGCTCTTGACGTGGTTACCGATGTTGACTTATTCTTGTCTTCGAATGTTATGTTTACTTGGTGTCGTCAACTCAGCCTTAGGACCTCAGACTAGACCGAGGTGGACCTAGGTCAATTTGTGAAATAGTCAGTGTTTCTTTAACTGATACATAATAGCTATATCAGATATATCTGACTGGTGTGACGACTCGCATCAGCGTATCCTTCGAATTTGGCAATCAGATCATAGCTGCACCAAGTCACAATAAGACCAGTTATATCATGTCGTATCAGTCACCCAAAGAAGTAGCTGGTCCAATCTCACAGCAGGGCAACTGCCCAAATCGGGTTTCGACCGTGTGTCTCCTCTACCAGCTTTGGAATCTATATTTGGTTTGATGGGACTAATAGCCACATGACCTGAATCCGGTGGTCTATAAAAGGTACGAGAAAGGGTAAAACTATTTTTACTCCCCATTAATTTTGCTACGATCCATTGCCTTTAATCTAGTGAACTAGTCTGACCTCCCCTTATGCTTCACTGCACTTTGCTTCGATCTCGCCTAAGCTCCTGCTTTCACTTTGGTCATTTCTCTCTTTCATCAGGTCAGTTTTCCATGACTTCCCCATCCGAGGTTAGGGTCCTCGTAGTAGTCCGAACCAAACCCCTCGAGGGCACCTCCTCTTCTACTTTTGTTGTAGCATCCAAGTAGTATGCTCGTCCTCTCGCTACCATCGTCCTGAGAGTGTCTCCTTCGACTTCGGTCAGAGGGTTGTCAGTGGCTTAGCATCTAGGCATGCTGCATTTTTCTGTGAGGTTGCTTCTTCTCCCATTCTTGAGTACGTCCTTGCACATGAAGAAATCCAGTCTATCGTTCTTGGAGGTAGTTGACCACATAGAATCAGCGCCTTAGCTTGGCCAAGATATTAGGGTTCGCCTACTGATCCAAGACAAGCGAATGTCTAACTTCTATCTAGGCGTGATTGCCAACTTATATGATCATGTCCGGCTTGATCTTGAGCTTCCTTCTTTTTTCATGGAGCTGGTGCCTTGTATAATACCTCGACGGGACAGGTTCCCGACGATTGAACCGAATTTCTGGTCAACCTAAAATCTCGCAAGCCGTATGGATTGGACCGGAATTGGACCTTCAAGCGCGAGTTTAATAAGATTGTCCCATACCGAGTGTGTGGGATGACATTTTGGGTTATAATACCCTAAGGCCTTTAGTAAAGGACCTAACAAGTGGAGCTATCCTTTTCAGGCTAGAAAAAAGGATCCGATCGTGTGGTGGAGCCGGGGTTTGATAGCTGCGGAGCTCGAGGCGGGTCGGAACGTGACAGAAATAGTATCAGAGCAGCCATATCGCCTGATTATGTGGATGCATGATGGGAGGTTGGCCCAGGTAAGGCCTAGATCCTCACTGTGCCAGGCCGAAATTAATGTGGAGATTTCGATCGACTGAACCTAATTTTGATCAACCGAAAATATCGCAGGCCGCACGAATTGGATCAGAAATAGTCCTTTGTGCGCGAATTTGATAAGATTGTCCCATACCGCTTGTGTGGGATGGCAGTTTTGGTTAATATACACGGGGCCCTTAGTAAAGGCATCTCACAAGTGGATCCACCCTTTTTAGGCTAGAAAGAGGCCTGATCGTATGATGCGGCCGGGGCTTACGAGTAGGAAGCT
This sequence comes from Xerophyta viscosa, assembly GCA_002076135.1. Classification (NCBI taxonomy): domain Eukaryota; kingdom Viridiplantae; phylum Streptophyta; class Magnoliopsida; order Pandanales; family Velloziaceae; genus Xerophyta; species Xerophyta viscosa. The sequence goes on from MJHO01000279.1 coordinate 86,902, forward strand.
CAGGGTGGGGCTTACGAGTAGGAAGCTCGGGGTGGGCTGGAGCGTGATAGAAATGATATTAGAACAACCATGTTGCTTATATGCGCTAGATGTCTACATAGGCAGGATGCAAGGTTGACCCAGGTAGGGTCTAGATCCTCGTTGTGCCGGGCCGAGTGCACTTACGGTACCCGACAAGTGGAGACACTTGGCTAGTACTTCTATTAGCGACCCATCCTGTATGACGAGAACGTAATATCTTATTGTTGGGAAACGTAATACCCCAACTAGACAGGTTCCGATCAACCGAACTTGATTTCTGGTAGACCAAAAATTTCGCAGGCCGCACGGATAGGGTCAGAATTGGGCTATTGGAGTGAGTTTAATAAGATTGTCCCACCCCGCCTATGTGGGAGGGCAATTTGGGTTATACCCGACGACCCTCGGTAAAGCCACCTAACAAGTGAATCCACCCTTTTTGTACTAGAAAAGATACTCAATTGTATGGTGCTGCCAGGACTTGGACGGTGCGAGGCCCGGGGCGGGTCAGAGCGTGACACCTTTTCAGTTCCGTATCATTATATCATCGGCTTTCTTTACATCTATTATGGTACCCCGTGTGAATGGTCCTTGGCCTATGGAGAAGGCCTTGGGCCGCAATAGCCTAAGGGACAAAAATTATCCCACATCCCTTGTTTGAGAGGGGTAGTTAAATTCATTAACTAAGGAGGCCTTAGTAAACACCTAATAAGTGGTCCACCCTTTTCGAAGGGATCCGGCCGTGTGGTGCGTCTGAAGCTTGGGCGGTGCAGGCTCGAGGCTGATCGAGGCGTAATAGAAATGGTATCAGAGCCCCAGTCCCGGGATACAGACAGCGTGCACATTCTAGGTTGGCCTAAAAATACCAGGTAAGCGGGGGTAGGGTGCACATGCTAGGGGTCTCGTGGGATCCAGAGAGAGACTAGGCATGGGCGTCCGTCTGTGACCCGTCCTGTACGACGAGAACGTCGTATCCTATAGTGAGGAGAATGTGATACCCCATATAAATAGGCCATGGCCCATGGAGAAGGCCTTGGGCCGCAAGCGCCCAAGGGAAAAGAATTGTCCCACATTTCTTGTTTGGGAGGAGAAGTTGCATTTATTAACTAAGGAGGCCCTTTGTAAGCACCTAACAAATGGTCCACCCTTTCGAAAGGATCCGACCGTGTGGTGTGGACAGAGGTTGGACGGTGCGGGGCCTAGGTCGGGGTGTGACATCTGCTCTTTCCAAAACGTCCCCTATCCATCGAGTTATGAAGTTGTGTCTTCGGTCTGCTGCCGTTAAACCAAGCTGTGGGTGGTACTGTTTTCACTGTAGAAGGCATATGTACAAATAGTTAAAGGGGTCAGACTTATTCTATCCATTATTGGAAGGACAAGTACTTTTTCATAAAAATTGACCAATTTTATACTTTTATTCGAGCCTGGGGTGAGTCGAGCTCTGAGGTTTAGAAGGCTTCGATCATCAATTTTCGCGACCAGCTTGGTATGGACCTATTGAGGTGCACAAGGTACTAAGGCTTATGGTCCAATCCTACTTGTTCTTCAGGATAATGACTGGCTGAGGCCTCGGCAAGAAACACCTGTCACTTGTGGAGCGTTGAGTCGGGGTATAGGTGCAAAACCTTGGCTAATACTTTCCTTTGGCTTTCTTCCTCTTCTTATTCAATTGATCCTCATCTCAGTTGTCTTCTTTCATTTGTCCCTTTGTCCCCTTTGACTTCATTTTAGTTCGGCCTCGCGCTCCTTCGCCTTGATTGTGAGTCAAACCTTGTAAAATCTCTTGCTTTGGGTCTCTGGTGCATTCGATGTGGAAGTCGTACATCAGCTGCCTATGTCAACCCTTCCCCCTCCCCCTTCCCGTTTTTCTTTGCCGTCAGCACGAACTTCATGTTCACATCTTGCGTGGTATGTTGTCCATCATAGAATCTCTTGAAGAACGACTTCAAGCACTCTCCTTCCTTTGTATGATGTTTAGAAGGCTCTATGAATCCTTTGGAAAGTCTGAGCATGCAATGAATCTTGTTGAAAATGTATCGACAATCTTATCCCAACAACTAATAGACAGTGGCCTCAATCAGTGACCTAAGTTTGACAATATCCTTCCAAACACATCAAAAGAACTAAGTATGCAGCTTTGTCATATCTCGTGAATCTCATGGCTATCATGAAGCATGACATAAAAGCCTTGGGTGTCTGTCTAACGTTGTATCTAGAGATCTTCAGCGGCTTATAGTTTAACGACAATGGTTCATCCAAATCGCTTGGGAGAATGGAGAGTTTGGGTCGCAGCTGAAGGTGGACTTGCCATTCTCAAGCTAAGATTGCATTGTGTTAGCTTATCCTTCCTCTCTTGTCTTCCCTCTGTGCCTAGACACCACCTCGGTCTACCCCGTGGACTCCTTGTAAAAGAATGTCTCCACCTGCTTCTGGTTTCTGCGAGTTGAGCGTGTCCTGTCAGAACAAGCTTGCTCCCTCTCCTCTTCTACCTTACCCACAAGCTGCTCAAGCGTTCTTGGATCCAAGGAGGTCCAAGTCGATCAAATGCTGAGCCACAGCAACGATGAGGGAGTTTGCTTCTATGCACTGTGCCGATATCCGCATTAATCAAGTGCACTTGGTGGTGGCCGTGCAGGTGCAATGGCCCGATTGTCACGCCCTCGCAGTAGGTTGCGCTGCTCTCTCTCAGAATCTCACGGATGTCGTTGAGTGTGATACATACATCATCCGCCTGGCATGTTACTGTGACAGCACGTGAGCATTCACAACGGCCTGCGAACTCTCGAAGGCTTGGTTGACAGCAACAATCAACCCATCGTTCGGCATACCGACAACTCGGGTTTTCTTCAATGATCTAAGATCCTTAGTCACTACATCACGAGAAGTCCTGCTTGCAATAATCTGGTAAGCCATTGCCTTCGTGGAGATCTTCTCCACTGATGGTGCCATCGAGATGATCTTAATTGACATAATGAATGCTTGAAGACTGAAGTGGTTTAAAAGAGGGAGGAGCAAGCACCTACCTAAACATCTTTACATGGAAATCCTTGCGCCAACAAAGTTAAAACCACGGGTTTTATACCAGCGATAGAAAATTTACTAAGTGAAAAATAGTTACAGCTCTCCCTTTCTCTCAGTTGACTAAGTCCGTGGTGAGCCTCGGCCTTAGTTATATCTCTCTTATCTCTCTTAAGTCTTGAATGCTGGATCCCACAAGCTAGTAATTGGAGGCCATTTATAGTTGATATTTATTTCTATGTTACAAGGTAACTGGATTACTTAGGTAGATGTTACCCTTATCCATGTTCCAAAGGCATCCAAAATAGAAAATATCCTACTACTTTATTGACGGTATTATTTTCATAGAGTGTATCCTTATATTTTTGGTTCTATAAAAATTGTGTATCTTCTTTTCTACTTGTTAGACGCAGGGCTTATATTATATCTTTGTTTTTTTAAGTAAGAAAACAGGAGATAGTGCCCCTGTGCTTTTTTTTTGGTTAGATGTAGGGTTTATATTGGGACGTGCTACATATCACGGAAAAAACAGCACGGAATCGTCATAAACGCGTGTTTCAGGCAACGAGAAAATGCGTTACCCGTGTGTCCGTGACGATCCCGTGTTGTTTTTTGATATCAAGTGTTTTCCGTTTATATTATTGCGTACCCTGTATCATACAATTGGGGCTAAATACCTGTAAACCAAAACTCATAAAATGAATTGAAATATGGAAACTACCAACGTCAGCTGAAAAATGTGTTTTCTGCGCATCCTTGACGATTCCTTGTTGTTTTTTTCTGTGATATCAAATATTTCCGGTTTATATTATTGCGTACCCTGTATCATACTACTGGGGCTAAATACATATAAACCAAAACTCATCAAATGAATTGAAATATGGAAACTACCCGTAGCAGTCAAATTCTGAAAAGGTACTATTTTATTTTATGAAAATTATTGCTAAAACTAAATTTACTCCACGTCTTTGAGAGTTTGTATCAGCAACTTTTTCTTGGAACTTTGTACATATGCAAATGACTTGAGTTTCAGTATGTATAACGACAAACAATTTCAAATTTTTAGACTTACAGAAATTTTAGAATAGAGTTTTCAATCCACGTAAGTCCTTGCGTAGCATGCATACATCACTACCTACGACATAATTTACAATTTACTTTTAACAAATATATTAATTTTTTTTATAATAATAATAAATATATTATTGATCACTGATCAGCAAGTTATGAATGATTGCAACATTTGTACTGCTCAGCAGACAAATCTTAGCTTGAAAGGAAGCTTCAAAAACGACCAAAATTGAAAATTTCTTTTTATTTGAATTTATTTTAAAATAATTATTCTAAATTTAATATCGTTTTTCAGAATTTTAACGATTTTACGAAAATAACATCCACACAATTTAGAATGACAAGCAGATGCTATCGTGGCATTACATATCCATGTAAAGCTGCTGTAGCAATCCATATATTTTTATCAATTAGAAAGGTAAAAATGGATGCCATCTTTTTGAATGGAGACATCCATTTCCGCATGCAAGACCTCCGCCATCCCCTTTTATTTTCTCTCAAGATCATTCCCCTCTCCTCCCTCCGATGCCCCATCCGATTCTCTTTCAATTTATTTCCCCAAATTATAAATATTTCGTTAAGATATCAAATCGAAACTAATATTCATCTTATTTAGCTACTTTAAAAAGTCCACAAAAATACGATTAGTTTAGACATTTCATTCAGTTTGTATTTTTTGTATATTGTATAAAAATTATAAATTTTGTACAAAAGACATAATTTATTGAGAATATTTATTTATTGTTAATAGATTTGGTAAGAAAAAGGTATATTTGTTATTTATGTTGTACATGCGATTGTATAAATTATATATATTAATCGTATATTATTAAAAGTACGTATTAACATTTATTTATTATGTGTATGCGTTATAATATTTAAATTTAGAGTACTAATATATTTTGTATGTGTAGAATGAGTTATATTGTTAGTGTATATTAAATATAAGTTAGTAGTTTAATGTAGTAATTAATTTAGGTGACTAAAATTGCCATTCGAAAAGACAGAATCCATTCTCATCTTTCTAATTTTTGAGAATATGTGGATTTCGTCAGTCTAATTAGCAAAATTACTACATTAGCTTTACTAAGGTACGCATTTTCGTTCTAGATTGCAAACAAATTTTATTTTTGTAAACTCGTTAAAAATAATATTAGATTTATAATAATTATTTAAAATAATTCTAAAATCAATTTCCGAAATTGTTTTCGTACAATTACTTTCTCAATATATATCTTGATAACATATGAATCTCATACAGCGAAACAGTATGGAGTTATGCAGGTCGGCAGGGGAGACAATGGCAGCTTCCATTGGTCAAATCCGTACAATAGTGAAGGTTCGAGACAAGTTCCATGAAGAATAGCTTGTTAGATTGGCAATAAATTATTGAAATTAAAGCAAGAGATGCCTTCCAATCTGGCGGCTTGGACATAAAAACAAATGCTAAAAAAAATTAATGTTTGACCAAATAAAGTATTAATAATAATGTTGTACAACCCAGTCGTTATTCCATCTAAACTTATCGTTTTCCATTGAATTTATTAGTTGATTTCAATTTAGCATCTAGTGGAATCTATTATAACAGAGAGCACTAGAAAATTTAATATAAGCAAATACAAGTTTAATTGAAAATAGCGATAAGTTCTTAAGACTACTTGATCTGTCGAATATGGATTGTTGTCATTCGTAAGTTTATATATTACAAAAATTATATAAAAATGGACCGATTGGATAGCTTTTTTTTTTCCATAATCTTTAAAAAAAAGAGATAAGTTTAAGTACCTATCAACCGGTTTAATGGACAATTATATGAAAAAATAAGTGGGTTACTGGTTAAAAGATAAATATGCTTTCCCCAGGGCAATTGAATGCAGTTGGTATGGTTTAGCCTAATTAGGCGATGTATGTCATATTTATTTTCAGCCCCTATAAAGTTGGAGGAGGCTTTATGATCCTTTTATCTAGTGGCTTGGTTCACCGGTTGGGTAAAATTTAATTTGAACGGATATTATTATGGGTGTACTATTTTTTAATTTTTATAAATGGGTTTTGTATAGTATCTGATTTCCTTATTCTAGTGATAACAAAATCAGTTGAAGTAACCACATGAAACAGGATTGATCAAGATTTGGAGATTTGTCCCGATGTGCAAAATTCAATTGGGTTACGAATAAGAGGATTGCAAAGATACCATCTTTAGCATAGGAAAGTTGTCTGTGGTGTCTTTTTTTGAAGCAATATTTTTTTATATATATTTTTTCATCTTAAAACTTTTTGTAAAATACAGTTTTGATCAATACAAGAACTTACTTACCAAAAAAAAAATCAGTTGAAGTAGCATCGGCTATCCCTCGCCCAAGGGCTGAGCTGTGTGGCGTGTGCCTTAGGAAGCGCGCATCACGAATTTGAATACTACAAGTGGCCATTAAGGGTGTGTTTGATTTTAACTTATTAGATAACTTGTAGATGGTAGATTGTAAAATAATCTAATTTTAAGTTATAAGCAGCGTTTGATAAAATAGCTTATTAGGCAGCTTGTAAATGGTAGATTACTAAAAATTAGCTTGTTCCGACATGCTACCTCCTCTAGCATGTGGCGACAAGCTGTTAGATGATAGGTAACTATTTACTAAAATACTCCTCATTTATATACAAATTACAATATATGTTATTATATAATCCATCTCATCTCTTCCCTAAAGTGCTGCAGAGGTAATCTCTAAACCCTGTTGCTGCGACCTCGTCCCCGTGCCCTCACGATCTCGCTGCCACGACTTTGCCGCCGTGCCACCGCAACCTCTCATACGTCCTACAGTGACCTTACGCTAGACAACGTAATTAGAATTTAGGAGAAAGTAATTAGAATTTAGGGGCAAAATATCTTTTTTAGTCCCTGAACTTTACAAAAATGTACCTATTTAATCCTGAACTTTAAACTGTACTCGCGATAATCCTGAACTACGAAAAAACGCCCACGATAACCTTACCCTCGTGTTTTCCGTCCGCTGTCGTTAATTCGCTGATGTGCCATTTTTAAGTTATTTCTTTATTAATTTTAATACATATAAAGATATATTTATCCCTCCACAAAGTTTAAAAAAATTAAAAATTGATTAAAAAAAATACATATAAAAATAAATTTGTCCCTTCACAAATTTAAAAAAAATTAAAAGTTGATTAAAAGATAATTTAAAAACTGCCACGTCAGCGAATTAACGACAGCGGACGGAAAATCTGACGCAAGGTTATCGTGGGCGTTTTTTTAGTTCAGGATTATCGCGAGTACAGTTTAAAGTTCAGGATTATATAGGCACATTTTTGTAAAGTTCAGGGACTAAAAAAGGTATTTTGATTATTAAGTTTGGTAGGTGGTGAAATTCATACAATTATATTATGATTATTAATAATTTGAATGATATCAATTATATATACGAGTAAGATACTATTTATGTCTTTTTTTGTCATTTTGTAACTACCAGCTACATTAAAACTTTTTATTTACCAAACACTCTTATAAGAATCAGTTAAAGTATACAGGTCACGCCGCGGATACAAAAACAAACTTTTTCTCTTTCTTGTACCAAACACTCTTTCCGACGACTCGCATTCAGGCGGGTTGAAGAGGCGGCGGATACGCCAAGTGGCCGGAGACTAGAGATTGCGCGGCGAGCTTCGACGGTGAGAACCGGAGGTCGATCGGGAGCGTCTGCAGCGAGCGAGAGGAAGAAGATAAATCTTCTTACGGGCCTGAACTCTTCACGGGCCAACGGATCCTAAAGCCCAATTTCGGTTTAATAAGATTAAATCGAATTTCGATTTCGCGAGCGTCTCAGCGTGGACTAGCGTTAGAGGCCGGGTACTTTCGCGGCTCTATTCATCAGAATCTGAGAACCATTACGCGGCGTGTGCGACTCGCCAAGGTATTTCGATTAAACCTCGAACCGCGATTAAAGATTGCATGATAAGGATCGTATAAATTTAATCAGATTTAATTTTTATTATGTCATGCTTATTTTACATGCATTGTGGGATGTTTCGATTATTATAGCATACCATGTGATCCTGTATTCGGGGTCACGGGGCTTTTGTATTAAATTTTTTAAAATTTCCGCTGCGCATCTGATGTGTTTTTGACCCCGATAACCCAACAGTGGTATCAGAGCTATCTTTGATTTTGCTATATATTCTTCGATATTTGATCACGACGTAATAATATTAATTGTTAATATTATAATTTATATGCGATGCATGTATTTACCGCACACTAACTAAGACGTTTGGACCATAAAACCCTAAACTAATTACAATTTTGAAATAGTTCAAAATGTTTAGGTCGTCGTGATCGAATTATCGTATTTACTTTTTTCAAATGTGAAAATGAATGTTTTGTGTGGTGAAAGGATGATCATGGACTGAGGCCGCTCTAAGATGTTATGTAGTAGAAATTTTTGTAATGGTAAAATATAGCCTGCGTGCTTGCCTCTCTCTTCAGATTTATAAGCAAAGTTCCCGTGTAATAATTAATTTTATTTTTATCCCTTTTCTGCTTTTAGAAAAAGTTGTAGTAGGATATAAATATTATGTAATTGAAGATCGTGAAGAGTTCACGGCGGGACGAAGAAAGTACGAGAAGAATTCGGAGAATTACAATTAAGTGCATCAGAATGCAAGCTGCTACATACGCGTTAGAATTTCCCACTCAGTAGCTCGAGTGGATTTGTAGATGTTCCATGATCATCTGGTGGTTAGCAATGCTTATGTTTCCTATGTTTTGATAATTGTTATCAATGTTGTGTTTTTGTAACATGTTTTGTATGCGATTACATGCCTTGTTATGATCAACATAGAAATGCATGCTAGGATAATAAGATGAGAACCTTAAAAGCATAATCTGCTTAAAAACTGATTCCCCTAAACTTCAGATTTAAATTCAAGTATTTTGTGGTTTTTGCTTTGCGAAAAAAATCCTAGCCGCCCTCATTAATGATGAATAGAGTCCCAAGTGTTTTTTGAGCTAATCGACTTTGATGTGTTACACGGCATGGTTGCTAGGTAAATTATGGGTATTAATCATCTCACCATCCTGTGTGTAAGTGGGTAAACCGATTAGATAAGTCTGCGTTGCGAAAAACGCAAAGACTTGTCTATAGTTTTTTACGCCACTTGGAATGGCAGGTTATACTTGCTAAAATTATTATGGTTTGTTTGCGAAAAACGCAAAGACCAAATGAAAATAAAATTAGAGGCTAAAAACAAGGAGTTACATAGAGATGTAATTGACAAAAGTAAGTTGTCTACCGATCAGAAAAATGTAGTCCTCATGCAAACGTGAGATTACATTTTTGCTGATTGGATCTTATTCTCACTAAGAATTTGATTTTCGTCTCAATGTTTGAAGGTTGCATGATTTCGTAGAAAAATAGTGGGAGCATCACTTTAGAATACACATAATTTATTTGATGTTTTATTTCAAGTAAATAATTGCATGCTAAATTATCTTTTGTTTTTGTATCTTTGAATGCTTGTAGATGAGTGGTCTGCCGATACATAATATTCTTGTTGCGAACAAACTGACTGGACCGAACTATGTCGGTTGGTTGCGTAATGTAAAACTGGTCCTCGCTATTCAAAATGTAGCGTATGTTCTCGAGTGTCCCATGCCTGTTCTTAACGAACAGTCCACTGATGGTGAGCGAGTTCAGGCTGTCCAATGGAAGCAAGATGAGATGCTTGCACTACAAGAAAATAAGGCTTTAGAAGCTAATTTTTTAAAGGCCAGCTAAATTCGGCTTCTAAAAGTGGTCTTCTAAAGCCAAATTTTAGTTGGCCTTTGAAAAGATATGTTTTACAGCCAATTATATTTTGGTTGTTGATAGAATATTTTTAGAGGCCAAAACGATTTTTTGGCCTTTGAATATATAATATTCTAAAGCCAAAATATTGTTGGCTTTAAAAGTATATATTTTTAAGGCTGATATTTAGTCGGTCTCTAATAAGTTGGCTTTTTAAAGCCAAAGTAGTATTGGCTTTAAAATCCATAATTTTTTTAAGGCCAAATATTTACTAGGTCTCTAATAATTGAACTTTTTGAAGCCAAAATAGTTTGGCTTTAAAAATTTCTAATTTTTTAAGGTCAAATATTTGGTTGGCCTCTAATAATTTAACTTTTTGAAGCCAATGTAGTTTTGGCTTTAACATCCCTAACCCTATTAAGTTCAAATATTTAGTTGGTCTCTAATAAGTTAACCTTTTGAAGCCAAAATTGTTTTGGCTTTAAAATCCCTAACTATTTTAAGGCCAAATATATAGTCGGCCTTTAATGGGTTATCTCCAAAATAATTTCTTTATTGCCTTTTATGTTATTTTTCATACTAATAATTTATTAGCATTAACTTTTAAGTTTTTTTGTAAAGTCAAATATTTAATTGCTATTTTATTATTTAACTTTTTTTTAACGTAATGAGTATATAAGTTATAAATATTACTTGACATGTAGCTACAAGAAAATTGAGTTTTGATTGAATTTTCAAGTGCTTGAATTATATTTGGATCGTTTGAGCTTGATTGTAATGTATTTTCTGCATTCTGGGCCAATTTAGTCCCAATCCGGGTCAAGCCCAACTGACTGATCAATCCAGCTTCAAAAAGTGACCTTTATAAGCTAAATTTTAGTTGGCCTCAAAATTTTATTTTTTGGCAGCCAATTACATTTCAGCATCATCTTTTCGAGGCCAAACTACTTTGTTAGCCTTCAACTACATAATATTTTAAAGCCAAAATAAAATTGGTCTTAGATTATCGTTTGCTTTTGCAACCAACTTTGGTTGTTCTCCAAAAATTTCGTTTTCCAATGTAAACTTTGCATTTACTATATCTCATACTAGTACAACTTGATAATTATTTTGTGCACCACTTTATTCGAGTATCCATATAAATATAATGTGTGGAGTAATCAAATTAATCAATTATAATTAATAGATGATGTTTAAAGGACTTTTCAAAATTTTGAAGATATTGAGGAGTGGGCGGGGTGTTTGAAATTTTAGAGCAAAATTGGGCGGGCTTGTGGCATGGGAAAAATTAAAACCCGAGCAAAAGAAAAGCCTGGGCAGGCTCTCAAGCATCTCAAAATTCCATGTAGTAACTGATAGGGCGCGTTAATAGTCCACCTTCACCGCCTCCGCTGCTGTGCTTCCACTTCCTCTCCGGCCTCCGCCTCGTCGCGCCGTCGCTATCTACATCCTTACTATCCGGCGGCGCTTAGCTGCTCAGCCTCGATGCCGTCCGTGAGCCTCCACTCGGGGCCTCCGTTACTCGAGCTCAAGGCGGAGCTTGGGCTTTTCTTTTTCATGGTTTCTTTCTTGATTTGTTCATTGTTATCTTCAATTCCTAAGTTGATTTCTATTGACCCAAAGCATATCTCACATCTGTTAATGTGTTAAAATCAGATCCGAGCTCAACAGGCTATGATTTGCTATATTTCTTCAATTTAAACTCCAAAGACGTTATTATAAAGCAAATTAATCACGTTCGACTTTTGGATTTAGGACTTGGGGTTAACATTGGGTGAACGGACAGCAAGTTGGAGAATTCATATCATAATTCGACCATGATGAAGTGGCTCATAGCTGAGTATATTAAACATGTAACTAACATCTCTGTGAGTGATTGTTCCTGTAAGTTTTGAATCACAGTCATGTTTTTTTTTTTCTTTTTTAATAGAATTTTGGAAACTGTCACTTGTATGCAGTTTTGTTATTTTAATGTATTTAGAATATGATGTATGGTTTAATGTCTATCATGCAATTAGAATATGATATATGGAGCTTTTAAATATATAAAAAACTTCATCATGGTGATTGTTAGTGACCATAAAGTTCTAATTATGTTTGTATGTGTGCTTTGAACGTTGATATGTTGGGTCTAACTAAATCTGATTGTATTATATGCGTATAACTTATTTGTTGAAATGGTTATTAGAAAATTAAGGATTTGATTACTGAAGTTTCCCTCCATTGAGTTTGTAAATGAAAAGTTATTTATATTACTAACTCAAAACTTTTAAAATGATATTTGCTTTTCATTTTCAGAAATTTTTAAAAATGACTCATAATATTATTGCTTGCGAATGTGCATTCTTCTTTTTCCAGATAATCTCATTCGACCTAATAGTGAAAGATATCCAAAAAATACAATGCAATTGAACAATTTTATATATCCAAAAAATACAATGCAATGAAACAATATTATCTAACTTATACCAAATTCTTATAGTTGAGCTAATGTCTTAAGGCATATGTAAGTTATTTGGAGTTTAATCTTCTTATATTAGAAACAATCATGTAGTTGACTGGTTATATATGCCTATGTAGTCATATCAATATTTCTATCATCAATAGGATAAAGTTTTTGTCACTGACCTTTATAGTTTTTAACTTATTTTTATTGATATATTATTTCTTCCTTATTTAATTGGCGATTTGGCTGCTTAAGCATCATATTTGTTTATACAATGCTTGCAGATCATTGTCATCACTTCTTGGTAGAGTTTGAAGATGACCCGAATCTTTATATGCTGAAGTCTTTGAAATATTTAGATATGAAGTTTGGCAGGTAAACAGAACTTAGTTATGATTTTTTTACTTAAAATGCATATGTGAGTTATGACATTATATGCAGTTGGAAATTGTCGATTATAGAAAAGCTGAATTTTAAACTTAGTATTTGTAGGTTAAAGCTAGTTCGATGTTTGATTACATTCTATGTGATAATCCTGCATATGTAAAGCAGGTTGTTGAAGAAGTCTGGAAGAATATAGAGGTTTTAACTCATATATCTATACAAAGCAGGTTCGTAGGATTTTGAGGTATTTGAACACTACAGGAGGATAGAAGATAATGAGGCATTTTAACTTGTTCTATAGCATTGATTTCATATTATGCAAAGTGTTGTGATGTTTTTCTTGGGCTTCTTTACAAAATTTTCATATGCCTCTAGATTCTTCTGATCTTCGAAGTAATTTCTCAAAAGCAAGTATATTCTTTTATACATTAGTTAATATCCATATGAATTTGCTAACATGATCGCATCAAACTCATTCTTTAGTGTGGTACTTATTGTGGGTACATTTACTTTTTGTATTGCAGGTCTATGCAACGAAGGTGTATAGGATTACGATTTTGGTGTACTTAAAGTTAGTTTGAGTATGTTATGACAGTCCTTTTTTATAAATTTTCGTTGTAATTTAAAGCTAGTTCTTATGTATAGGTGGTTTATGTACATACAAAGAGAAATACTCAAATGTATTTTGTAAATTTGATAATGTACATTTACTTTTGTATATGTTTTTGAAATTTAATGTATTTTAAGCAATTAACTTGCCTATGTGTGTATGTATTTTTGTGTGTGAGGGGGTGTGTGTGTGTGTGTGTGTGTGTGTGTGTATATATATATATATAACGAGATTTAGAGATAAATATAATTGGCTTCTAAAATTTTTTTGAAGCCAACTTTATATATCTTTTGTAACAAATTGAGGCCAATACAGTGTTGACTGCTAATAGCTTTAAAAGTTAAAATAAGTTGGTTTTAGAAAAAAAATTCTTTTTAAGCCAATAGATATGGCTTTTAGAATAATTTGCAGCTAACATTATATTGGCTTAAAAAAAAATTTAGAAGTCAAATAAAGTTGGCTTTTAATATGTGTTTTTTAGAAGCCAATATTATATAGCCTTTTAAACGTCCCGAAGCCAAATTTAGATTGGCTATAAATGTTTTTAAAGTCCAAATGAGGTTGGTTTCTAAAAACCAAAATTTTTAGAGGATGATTATTGTTGGCTTCTAAATTTTTAGAGGCTGATTAATTTTGGCCTCGCGAAGCTTTAGTAGCGAACTTTAGGAAGCCAACTCCGAAGCCAACTTTTTTGGCATTTGATGGTTTTTAGAAGCCAAAAATTAGTTTTTAGATGCCGACTTAGTTGGCTTGTAAAGGTGTTTTCTCTTGTAGTGTTGCGAAGTGTATCATCTTGGCTTCCATGAGCAATGAGTTGCAACGTCAGCATGAAAATCTGGATAGTGGTAGTATAATGCTCCGTCTGAAGGAGCTTTATGCTGAGCCTGATAGGACTGCTAGATATGAGATATCTAAGGAGCTTTTTAGGGCTAGAATGAATGAAGGAGAGTCCGTGCAGATCCATGTTCTCAAGATGATCGATTTGATCGAGCGACTTGGGCAACTTGGACTTGCGATGGAAATCAGGTTTGAGTATCGACTTGTTCCTTCAATCACTCCCGCCCTCCCTATGCTCCTTTTGTCCTGAACTTCCATATGAATAGTTGGAGGCAACCCTTCCAGAACTCCTCAACATGCTGAGGACTGCTGAGAGCTTGTCACGAAGGAACAGGGACACAGGCTTGTGATGGTGGTTAGTACTTCTAAAGACCAATGGAAAGTCAATGGTGCTAAGAAAACAAGAAGACGTCGTTGCCCAAAGAAGAGCATGAAGGCAAAGGAAGGCTAGAAGAAGGCGAAAGCCGATCTAAGTCCGAGGAGCAAGTGCTTTTGAATGTGGCAAAGCTGGACACTTGACGAGGAACTGCAGGTTCACCTTGAGAAGGTGACAAGGCTAAGGAAGCCGGGCTCAGGGTGTGTTCATTATTGGATCATCTCTCTAGTAAAGATTCCTTTTTAGATTGGGTTTATTAGATACGCGGGTGTGTCTCACACATTTGCATATCGATGCCAGGGACTAAAGAAATCCTAGAAGGTTGGCGAAAGGAGAAGTTGACCTTAGAGTTGGCAACAAAGCAAGAGTTGCTGCGCTGGCTGTAGGGACATAATGAGATCCGATGCCTACGGAAGAGTACTAGACGCTTAGGATTGTTATTTCGTACCTCGCACTTAGTAGAAATTTGATTTTCTGTATCCAATCTTTGCAAGAGTGGTTTTAATTCGTATTTGAGAACAATAGTTGTTCATTTTTCCATTTCAAAAACGAGTTTTTTTATGGTTCTGGTACATTATGCGATGATCTCTATTTCATTGATACACTTCAATGAAGTGTACAATGGTTTTTTCGAACAAAGAGGAATAGGATACGTGTAAACGGAGACGTATCTCTGCATTATAAGACTTGGTCCATATTCAGTGAGACACAGATTTAAAACAAGCTCTACAAAGACGAGGTTAATTGAACGGATGTTTATGAAAACATAACCCACTTGTGAGGCTTGCTCGAAGGAAAAGCATGACCAAATCTCCCATTTTACTGGACCTGAGAGAGAGAAGGAGTTTGCTTTGAGCTAGTAAACTGATGTATGTTGGACCCATGTTTTACAAGTGCTAAAGGGGGCTACTCTTTTCATTACATTCACGGATATCTCTCTAGATTATGGATATGTGACTTAACTGAAGTACATAATCCGAATCTTATTGAGAATTCAACGGAATATAAAATGAAGTAGAGAAGCAACTGGAAAGAGTATTAAAGCTCTAACGATCAGATCGTGGAAGAGAATACTTGAGTGACAGAGTTTAACTGAATATCTCAACGAGAATGGGACGCTCTCACAGTTGGACTCCGCCCTTTATACCATCCCCAGTTTGAATGGAGGTGTCTGAGACGGAGAACAAGAACCTTGTTAGACATGGTTCGTTCTATGATGAGTCCACACTACACTTCCGTTCTTTCTGGGGCTATGCTCTAGAAACTGGGCCGCAAGTACTAAATCGGGTTTCCCAGCAAATCCGTGGATACGACCCATAGAGATATGGAGAGGGAAGAAGCCTGGTCTTAAATTTGTTAAGATTTGGGGTTGCGTACTTATGTTAAGAAACAGTATCCTATAAAGCTGGAAACAAGATGAAAAATGTTATTTTCATCTGGCTATCCAAGAGAGGGGTCTTGGGATACTATTTTCTGGCATCCACAAGAAAACAAAAGGTGTTTGTTGGCCAGAAAATGCAGTGTTCCTTGAGAAGGAATTCCCTGTAGATGGTTTATTGTGGAATTGAGGTAGTACTTGAGAAAACTAAGGGCTGGAAAATAGCATTTTGATTCCTGTTCCTGAGCCCGAAATAGTAGTGCAACGCAGATGGGCCACAAACTGTTTAGAGATCTACCAGGCAAGCGAAAGCAACCTGAGAGATTGTTTACAATTAGCTGATGAAAACCAAGAATGCAAGTCATAAGTGGAATGACGAGCCAGAACTGCCTACACAGAAGCTATGTGAGTAGCGACAGCGGGAAGGGGCTAAAAGGCATTGATTTTTCGAAATGGATTCCATGAGTACCAATAAGGTTTGGGAATTAGGTGGATGCACCTGAGGGAGTGAGTCCCATTGGGTGCAATGTGGTCGTCAAGAAAAGATCGGGAGCAGATGGGCAAATGTGATACTACAAAGCCAGACTGTAGCTAAAGCTCAGACAGAAGCAAGGGGGGGTCGATTATGACGAGACCTTCTCACCAGTAGCGATGCTCAAATCCATTCGGAATTACTTTTTTGCGATAGCTGCTACCATGACTTATGAGATATGGCAAACTGGACCGTAAAGACGGCATTCCTAAATGGAAACCTCTGAGAGGAGTGTACATGACACAACCCGAGGGCTTTTATCTCTAGTGGGAGCGAAAGCAAGGTATGCGAAGCTGAAGAGGTCCATTTATGGACTTAAGCAGCTTCTCGAAGCTGGACATCCGTTTTGGATGAGACAGTCAAACATCGTTTGACTTGGTCAACAATGAGGACGAACCATGTGTATAACAGAAGGTAGCAAAGAGTGCTATTACTTTCTTAGTATTGTAGTAGATGCACATACTACTTATTGGAAATGATGTCCCAATGATGCAGTCAATAAAGTTTGGTTGTCAGCAGCAGTTCTCCATGGAAGGATTTGGAGAAGCTTCCCCTACGTCCTAGGCATTAAGATCTATACGAGATAGATCTAAGAGGATAATGGATTATCCAGTGATTATATCGATAAAGGCTAAAGCGGTTTAGCATGGAAAATAGCAAGAAAAGGGTTCTTCGCCATAATAATCATGGATTTCAGCTCTTAAAGCAATGACACGAAACTGCCAGAAGAGAAGATCGCATAAAGAAATACCCATATGCATCCGCGTATTGGGGTCTAATTATGTATGCAATGCTGTGTACCAGCAGATGTGGCCCTATGCTCTTGGGTGTGACGAGCAGATATCCAATCTGATCCCGTGAAGGTCATGGACCTGCCGTTTTAAGATATGCCTTAAGGTACTTGAGAAGAACTAAAGATAATGTTGTGGCGAATCATGAGTTGAAATTGAGGCCTATACGGACCAAGCTTCCAATCAGATCAAGGATGACAGCAAATCGGTTTCAGGCGGTTTGTCTTTACCCTGAATGGCGGTGCGGTTAGTTGGAAAAGTTCCAAGCAACCGACCGTAGCAGACTCAACTACAGAGGCCGAATATATTGCTGCTTCAGAAGCAGCAAAAGAGGCTGTTTGGATGAGAAAGTTCATTACTGAACTTGGAGTGGTTCCAGGGATACAGGATCCCATGCCGTTGTTATGTGATAACAATGGGGCTATTGCGCAAGCAAACACTACAAAAAATTACACCTACGGTAACAGACGAAAAATATTGCTAAATCCTAAAAAACCGTTACAAAAAGTTTTAGCAACAGTTTCATGCTCTGTTATAGTAGCAGCTGTTACGAAAAGTTACAGAAACGGTTTTTTGAATTTTCGGCAATTGTTCGAATAATGTTGCTAAAACGGCTATTTAGCAATGGTTGTGGTATATAAAGGTAACAGTTTCTAACGTTGCGAAAGTGACTTATGACTACAATTAAAGTCATCAATTGCAACACAACTATAGTATTACCAATTATGAAATCAAGTAATAATTTTAACCCGTTTTTATATTTTGCATGCAAACATTACTTAAATTGATGCAATCTATACTATTGCAATGTTTATAAAATATGTTTCATATAATAAAGTGTTTGCCTTTAAACATTACAATTTAATAACATTCTAAACGTTATTCGGGAATTTGTAATTATGTGTATATTGTGTTGCCATTTATAAAGAATTGTAACAATTCATGGTAGTGTTGTTCCCATTCGTATTTTATTAGAATAATTATTAACCGTTTTCAAAAGTTAATGAAAATGTATTGTTAGTGTTGCAAATTATAGAATTTAAGACGCTTTTAAATTGTAGCAATATCTTTATTTGTAATATTTTTACTATGTTACTCATAATAACGCAGTAACCATTTCTTTACCATAGTCAAGTGAGACGGAGAATTTAGCATTTTTCTCATTTCATATTCTTCTACATTCTAAAATCAAACACGTCTACGAAAATACTCTTTCTTAATTCTAATATGATGTTAAACAACAGCATCATCAGGGCCAACATTTTCATGATAGTCCTACTCTCGGCCCTGGTGATAGCGTCGGAATATAGCTGACTTTACAGACCGACATTCTCCTATTTGAAGCTCCATCATTAACCGGTCATCATCTTCATGATCATACTTGTCGTCGCCCTCACCGCCTTTGTTGGAGCTCTACAGCGAATCTCTTCTCTCTTCATCTTCTAGCTCATCGTCATGCTCTTCGCCGTCCTCATCCGCATCTTAATCACGTTAAACAATTTTAAAAAAAATACTTAGCATCATCCCTTCAATCAAATAATTAAAATCAATGACTAGAATATATTATTAAATTATAATGGATGGAAGAATAAATTGAATTGTCGAATTACTAACCGATCATTAACTGTTCATAGCTCAACTAATTGAATAGGGAATGTCAACAATTTGGCGTGATCAATATTGTTGAAAGGGGAAAAAGAGACTTTTCCAAAGAGGATGAGCTAAATTTAAGAATTAATTGACAAATTTGGAAAGCTAGGGGACATCCAAATTAGGGACAGGCATTACTTGGTAAGTAATAATTCATCCCCATGAAATTCCTATTGATATTTTCTCTCCTTAAAATCATTTTTAGAACTACAACTAAGTCAAGACATTAATTTGGGAAAAAATCTTATTGGAAATAAATCTGTTGTATCCAAGCCTTAGTGATTTCTTATTTTTTGCCCATTACTTTTTACCTTTTTTTAATTTAAGATAATTTTAACTAAAAATAATAATTAAAAAATATAAAGCCAAGAACTACAATATGTACGTCAAATTTCTTAACAACGGCTCGGAGACCATATCTCACAATATGTACGTCAGATTTTGACAGAAAAAATATCGTTGGAATGAGTCGAGTCTTCTGATGAGCTCGACAAATAACATATCTGACGTCGTCTGAGAAAAATATAAAATTACACCGGTGCTAGTTTTGAAATGACATAACTTGCATTTGGTGGCCTTCTCGCATTGTTAAAGTCATATAAAAAAAAAACAGTCGTATATACTCCAAAAGTGCATTAAAAGTTTGAATATTTTTAAAAATTATCTAGGAAGGCGCTAAATTTCCAAAAAATATGGATAATCTTCTAAATTTGTTTTTTAATGAAATGCAATTTTGTTTTCATTATTTTCTGAATTATTTTTGTATTTATTAAGAATTAATACTGGAACAAATTAATGTTTATGAATTTAATTTTGTAATAGATTTTTTAAAAATTTTATATGTATCACTATTTTCAACAATATGTTAAACAAGTGTTGTCTCTTCTTTATCTTCTAGCAACAAAATATATAAACGTTATCAAATGTTCTTTTCTAACAATACAATGAAATGTTGTAGATAACCATCTTTTTGCAATACAATAAAAATTGTATTATGTTTTTGATAATATTTCTAAAAAAATTAAGATAAATGTTATGTAATATTAATTTTATTAGCAATAGATAAAAAATATTTTTTTTCTCTTCCTTTTTAGCCACATATTATATAAGTGTGATTTAATTTTTAACCTTATAGCAACATTCTTTAAGAGTGGTTATGGTATTCAATATTCTTTTAGCAATAGTTTATTGGTGTGTTTGGTTAAATATAGTTCTTCTAACAACACATTGCCAAAAAGTGTTGTGTTTTGACTCAATTTCGCAACAAATACTATAAGTGTTGTATATGTTATAACTCTTCCGCAACGGTTTGACAAGTACTATAAATTAATATTTTTTCGCAACATATAACGTTAAACTATTGCGATTTTCATCGTAGATTTAAAAGCGGCACAACACTTTCAAAAGTGTTGCCAAATATATTATATTATAACACTTCTAAAACCGTTGTTAGTAAAGTGTTGTTATATGTCTAAATTCTTGTAGTGAAAGGAACCAAGGTCTCATCAGAGATCCAAACACATTCTGAGGCGCTTTCACTTGATTAGGGAATTCATTGAGAGAGGCGAAATCAAGATACAAAAGGTTGACACAAAAGAAAATATAGCTGATCCTTTTACTAAGGCACTTCCTCAAAAGACATTTGAGAGCCATTTCGACAAGATGGGCGTGAGACGCATGAGCGATTGGCTTTAAGTGCAAGTGGGAGATTGAAAGAGTAAATGCCCTAAAAGCCAATAATATTGGATATTTTGGCTAACATATTTTGTAATCCCTTTTTTTGATTTACTTGATTATGGTTATTTTATTTATCGCATCGTCATGTTTAATATTGTTGTATGAATGTATGTGATAAACGCCATGGACTAAAGCGCGACGAATTTAGAATCATTGAATAGTTGATCATGATAATGAGACCCTAATGGTCTTTATAAACCTAAGTCCAGAATCATTCTTAAGTCATAGGTGCAATTGAGTAGGGGCTCAATGTCACCGAAACACTATACACAGCTTGCTTGCTCATAACGATGAAAGTAGTGATCTCATTACTACGCGTGTAGTTGAAAACAAAAAAAACTTCTGAAGCAAGTGTGTAGGTGCTCATTGGAATGAATGGTTCACTGAAAGCTGACTTACCCGAAGAAATACCAATGGATTCTGTCAATGGCTAATTCTTCAGTGTGATGTTTGCCTTGATCCCTCAGACTGAGAATTATCATAGTATCATTATGTGTATATGATTTATGTTTAGTGTGTTTCCAAGTATAAGTCAGCTGGGTACAAGGGACATCTGGGTATAATAATAGCACATGAAGATAGATGATAACCAATAGAGAATCTGTCACCTCCTATAAAGGAGGAGAACATCCTATAAATGTCTTTGAAATAGACTAGTTCAGAAAATCCCTTGGCCGAGGTACGCTGGTGATTAAGAAATGTTCTTAATGTCAACAGACTGAGGCGATTCTTCTATAAAGACAGATATATTTGATTTGAGCTATATTAGAGGTTTGACGATATCCCTACTCTAGACTCATTCGGGATGATTAGAAAGGACAGAAGGATTATACGGGCATGGAAACTATTCGCATAAAGGTTTTCAAGTGATGAATATTCGATATTCATACCACAACGTGGTCTGGAGTTACTAGACGTTACCACGATCTGTGGATAAATAAATTAATTGGTTGAATTAATTATTTGTTTAATTAGTTGAATTAACTATTTATTCACTGCCGGCGTGGTAACTGAAACCTAATGGGTCAAACGTAATTTTTGGACACGATCGGCGAAAACCGAAATTTGTGCTTGAGGGCTGCTTTTGCCAAGGTTCAAAGTGCTGGACCTAAGGTTTTACAAATAATCTTGAGGGCCGTTTTTGCAAAACTGCAAGAAGAGATTTATGTGCAATATCATATGCCTAATATATATGTATATACAAGTGTGGTTTTCTTCTCGGTAGAGAAACCCGAAGGATTGCGGCGCCGAAGAGACGAGGAGAAACCTACGCCGCTAGCACGGTGCCTTCTCCCTGCGTCCGGCCCGACGCTCCATCAACCTCTCTCCGACTTCGACGCGGCGAGAGTGGCTGCAAGACTTGAAGATTGTTTCTTCGACGTTCGGCGAAGTCTTTCGGCATGAAACGAGATCTTCTGCTTCGAGGAATCTCCGACGTTCCACACTCGGGAGCCGACGAGGGACGACGCAAAACCTTCGGCTGTCCCACGGCAACTCTTTTCTTCGTGCAATCGTTGCACAACGCCGATCTCGTGGAAGCTCTTTTCGACGACTCGCATTCAGGCGGGTTGAGGAGGCGGCGGAGACGCCAAGTGGCCGGAGACTAGAGATTGCGCGGCGAGCCTTCGACGGTGAGAACCAGAGGTCGATCGGGAGCGTCTGCAGCGAGCGAGAGGAAGAAGAAGAAGAAGAAGATAAATCTTCTTACGGGCCTGAACTCTTCACGGGCCAACGGATCCTAAAGCCCAATTTCGGTTTAATAAGATTTAAATCGAATTTTCGATTTCGCGAGCGTCTCAGCGTGGACTAGCTTAGAGGCCGGGGTACTTTCGCGGCTCTATTCATCAGAATCTGAGAACCATTACGCGGCGTGTGCGACTCGCCAAGGTATTTCGATTAAACTCGAATCGCGATTAGATGCATGATAGAATCGTAATAAATTAATCAGATTAATTTTATTATGTCATGCTTATTTTACATGCGATGTGGATGTTTCGATTATTATAGCATACCAATGTGATCCTGTATTCGGGTACACGGGGCTTTTGTATTAAAAATTTTTAAATTTCCACTGCGCATCTGATGTGGTATTGACCCCGATAACCCAACAGAATGCTATTGACACCGTCTTCAACCTCGGCTCATCGCCCATGGTGACCAGCATGTCTATCTTTCCTCGGGGAACGATGTTGGGTCCCCCCAGCCCATACACAGTAGTATCGATGGGTAGCAGAGCGTCTTCCCCGAGGTCCATCCGCAGAAATGCGTCGTAAAATAAGACATTGGAGGATGCCCCAGTGTCAATGAAGACCCGCTTGACTTCTCGATTTGCATTATCATGGAGACCAGTAGAGCATCGTCATGTGGGCGCTTCTACGGGACGAGCTCTCATCAGTGATGTTATTGTCTTGTCTTCCTTCTTGATCGTACGCCTCGGGTTGATTTGCATCACCTCCTGTGATGATGACCGATTCCTCTTTTTGCTCGGCTGCCCCGAACCAGGACCCCCAGCAAGAAAATGTATTATGTCAGCTCTAGCTTGCTGATGCTGGGGTTCTGCCTCCTGTGGGGCTCCTGCTCGCTGCCTCTGTGCCGGCTGTTTCTCTGATTCCCCTATTTCGAGGAATTCCTTGCAATCTCAATTTCGGACAAATCCTTCAATGATGTCGCGAAGTTGCAGACATCGTTTGTGAGGGTGCCGTGCGTCGAGGAGTCGCAATATTTCGTCTTGTCTCGTTTATTGGTCGGCGTCCGATTTATCGGGTGCGGGCTGTGGTAACCGACGCTTTCGTTTCCAACTACAGCCAAAATTTCCCGTGGTGACGCGTTTAGCCGAGTATAATATCGGTATCTTGGTTCATACCCACCTCCGGTTTTTCATCCGACTTTTCAGTTGACCGATCCTCCACCTCGGTCGCTTTTCTTCTTGTCCTCCCTTTGCTTTGCCCCTTTGTTGAGCTCTTGCTCTCTCTCCTCGGCCTCTATAGTAAGCCTGACCTTCTCGTACGCCTGAGTCAAAGTCTCTGGCGGATTGGTGTGAAAGTCATACATCAGCTGACGATGTCGCACCCCTCTCTTCAACGCCATCAACGCAAATTTTTACGTCTTTCATGTTCTGCTGTTCTTCGCAAAATCTTTTGAAGTATTTCTTCAACGTCTCTCCTTCCTTCTGAGTGACGTTCAGTAGGCTTTCCGTGTCCTTAAGGAATTCCGAACTCGCGAAAAATCTCGTTTGAAACATGTCGACGAGCTCCTCCCAACTGTTGATGGACCCTGACCTCAACCCGGTAAACCAGGTCTGAGCGGGTCCCTCCAACGTCATGGGGAATGCTTGACAGTATACGGCTTCGCTGTACCCCGTGAATTTCGTGGCAGCCATGAAGCATGATACATGGGCCTTTGGTAATGACTTGCCGCTGTACTTCGAAATTTTTGGTGGTTTGAAGTTTTGTGGTAACGGTGCATCTTGAATTGCTACCGAGAACGGCGAATTTGGATCTTGGGCGAATTTACTTGGCGGAGTCAATACCGATTTTACTCCGTCAGGTCTCGGGGGAAGTCCCGGTGCAGCGGCTGCATCCCTTTCTCGGGGACGCGAGATTGCTTCAGCTCTGGCTTCCGTCTCTCCGGTCGATTCGTCCAAAGGAAGCACTTCTTCCGGACGTGCTCCTTTTGACGGTGCTGCACGTGCTCCACCTTCAGGTCGTGGCTGCTGCTCTTGTCTTCTCTCCCTCGCCAATCGTGCACCGTGACTGCCCAGGCGTTTTTGGATAGGTGGTGGCCCTAACCTGCTGAACGCCGAGACTCGGTCTTGATTGGGGGAGTTATGATTAGGTCCTTATTGGGGTTCTCCAGCATGATGGGACAACCTTTCTCTTGCCGGTATCCTCGCCGGCGCGGTTGTCAGTTGTGATTGAAAGAGGTTACGCAACTCCTCCCTCAGCAGTTCACGGACTCCATCCATGGTTACTGGAACTTATTGAGGTGGTAATTCAGCAGCAAGTTCTGATGACTCATTTCCGTCTGAAGATTGATCAACTTGAAATTGTTGTGTGCCCACTCCACTGGGCTCTTCCAATGATCTGCGATCGTCTCTGCTAACATTACGGTTTGCTCCTCTTCTCCTAGCCATTTTTTTTGTGATGATTCCCCACAGACGGCGCCAATTGATCGTCTCTGGTCCTCGACCGATCAATAAAGTGTTCAAAAACAGTGACGACTAGGATTAGAAGTAGATGATAATAGTAGGAGACGATCCAAATCACACAAGACACAAACGATTTTAACATGGAAACCCTTGAGAAACAAGGTAAAACCACGGGCTATCACGTAATGCCAACGATAGAACGATTTTCACTAAGAATAAGATGAATACATATCTCTCAATTCTCCTCTCACTTTTACAGTATATCTCGGTATCTCTATCAACCAACCCATTTTTCGGAGTTGTTTCTTGCCTTTTATAGCCATTATGGAGGACATTCCCTAGGCCCGGGCGGCCCTTGAGCTTCCTCATTTAACAGCCTAATAACTACGACTCATTAACTGCCTACCTTAATGAGCCTTTATTAGGAATCATAAAGAGTGCGTCGGTTACATTCCTCCGCGCGCGCATGTAACGGTCCAACTTCCCATAATCTGCTGGTGTCGACCTCGGGTAAGATTGCTACCGAGGTGTATGTCGGGAGTCGACCGTTGGTGGTACATGTTCCAGCAAAGGGTCTCGATGTCTATCTCGGGTAAATACTTGGTTACGTCTTGAGTCTTTACTTCGGGTTCGGCCCATCTTCCTATTCAAAGCACGCCAGCACCATGACACGTGGCGATCCAGAATGGGGTTATATCAGTTTGTATAGTTGATCTTCGACCACATAAATAGAGATGCTATCGACTGATTGATAATTTTTAATAGTGATGCCCTTGTCGTGTAGTATTTACAATGACCCTTACCCATCCACATATATATATATATATATATATATATATATTATATATAATATATATATATATATTATATATTATAATACATATAAAACTCCCTATTAAAGTAGTTGAGTGTCATGTGACACCTCTTATAACTCACAATATGCCACATGACATCTCTATTTTCTCATAATTTGACTTGTTGCACACTTAAACATAATAAATTTATAATTAATCATATTATTAATGAAAGTTTTGGTTCAATGTACATTTAATATATTATTAAAAATTTATTAAATATATAAAATAAGTATAATTTATATAAATTTATATTTATTTATATTAAATATAAATTATAATAATTTCGAAAGAACTTGAAAGGTCATTATTAAATTCATAATAATCTATATATAATTATATACAATATATATAAAGGGTTGATCAAAGTCGTAACTTTCGGTATGTCATTTGGTATTTATTTTTACTCTAATAACATGTGATAAATATAATATAATATTTTTATAAAATAAATATTAATTTATATAAAATTAATATATGTAAAAAAGTTTAATATTTCTAATATTATCACACACATATATATATATATATATATATATATATATATATATATATATATATATATATATATATTTATATGTGCATATATATATATGTGTATATATATATAAATATATATATATATATATATATATTTATATGTGCGTATATATATATATATATATATATATATGATGGAGTCGTAAAGGACTATGGTCACGACGTCACCTGAACATTTATGGCAGCCGAACACTGAGACCCAGTATACTATATAAAAATGAGTCAGTTACCTAATTGATCAGAGGATATTATAGGGTTTAGGGCGGCAGATTTCTTAATGTATAAATACTTAGCGCCTAACCCTAAAACGGGAGAACTTTGTACTCGGCTCTCTCTCTTTCTTTCTCTCAACCCTAATAGTGAAAAGAGCGTTCTCCCTTCTCATGGACGTAGGCATTTTCGCCGAACCACGTTAATCTAGTGTTTTGTGATTTTTCTCCGTCCATCATCGTCTAATTCCTAAACATCATTAATCCTGTACCATCATTTGGCGCCGTCTGTGGAGAAGAAGACATTGATAATGGCCAATTGAAAACGTGCAACACAAAACGGCTCAGCAAGCAATGGTGTTCCAACGAGTGATGGTGGGCGGAACCCCAGAACTTGGCAAGAGCAACTCGTGGTCGCAACCGCAACCGCGCCGACGACCTCCAAGAACAACAAGCAAGTTCAAACGAATCAACGATCGCACAACCAGCCCCGGTGCCTCTCATCCGGGAGGATCTGGATCATTTTCGTAGCACGATCCAGGCGATGCTCACCACTGCACCCATAACCCAGTGGCAACCCGGTCGGAGCAATAAGTGGACAGTGGCAGCCGCCGCAATGTATGGGATAGGCTGGGAGCCCGAAGAGGCTCGCCTCCCCCGGTGTAGAACTCAGGATGCAACGAGCACGACCCTGGAGTGCCGCAAGAGCAAGAACCAAGAAGGTCACCTGAACGTAGCCAGGTGGATAGAAGGCAAGAAGCCCCGGTTACAACTACCGGAATTCCGGTGGAAGAGATACAAACAATCCGGCCGACGAATTGAAGCAGTCGAACAGTCACCGTTCGACCCCTTTCTGTTTACACGGGAGACGAGCGTTCACCCTTAACCAAGAGAGTCTTGGAAACTTTGATTCCGTTTCGAACTGTCAAAAATCAAAGACTTCGATGGCACTAGCGATCCTGAGTCACACCTGGAAGAATACCGAGCAGCGATGCGGTTCAAGTGGGCCTTCGATGAACTCTGCTGCCTAGCGTTTGAAACATTTTGATTGGGTCAGCCAAATCATGGTGGAAAATTTTCCACATGGCTCGATAGACAACTTTATTCAGTTGGAGAAGGCATTCATCGCCAACTACTACTCCAACACTATCATCTACCAAGACAGCCGAATCTTGCTGTCGGTGATACAAGAAGATAACGAAATCCTGGCGGATTATTTCAAGCGATCAACGAAGAAAGAGGAAAGTTCGCAATACCGATCCGGTAGTCATTATGGCGGCCCTGCAAGTTAGCATACGATATCCTAAGTTGCGAGAACGGATCTTTGAGAACCCTCCCACAGACTTACATGACATGTATGTCCTGATTAATGCAAGAATCAAATTAGATCGCACCTTATCTGCTACAGATAAGGACAAGAAGAAGGAGATGAAGAAGAATGCTAAAGCAAAGAGAGCGAATGCTTAGAAGGAAGATAAGAGCAACAACACACCGCGATTTACCTTCAAATCGCCTCAGATGAGCAACCCCGTTGAGGTGTTAGCCCTCAATCAAGGATCCATGACAAAGCCAGGAACGAAATCCCGAGGAGATACCCAAGTATCCTGTGGAATCCACAATTTCAATACTCATTCCACACTGGAATGCAGGCAGCTGCAACATCTTAAAGCGGCGAAGGTACATTGAAGGAGATCGGTTGGAGACGACGAGCGTCACCAAGTCTACATCACTCCAGGGGAAGAACACAAAGCCCTCCCTGAGAAGAAGAACGTGCAGTCCGAAAAGATGGTGATCAAGAAGCCCGAGGAGACCGCCCAAGCGAGTCGAAGAAGTCAGGAGACAGCGTTTTCCCGACCGAGAGGAAACCAGACAGGCGGCGAAAGAGTGTTCACCCTAACCACTGATGGCAATTCAGAGAGTTCATTGCATCCTTGGCGGACCCTCCTACTCAAGAATGAGTAGGAGGGAGAAGAAAGCGTTCGGCAAAGAAATTTGCCAAATCCGATTGAAATTGAAAAGGATAGAGGACCTCGCAGAAGCTAGGATCTCATTCGGCCCCAAAGACTTGGTGGGCGTTTCTTTGCCTCATGATGATGCACTTCTTATTTCAATAATCATGGCGGACGCGCAAGTAGAACGTGTGCTGGTGGACGGCGGGAGCGTAGTAGATGTACTATTCTGGAAGGCATTTTTAGCCATGGGCCTGACAACCGACTTCTTAGAAGACTGCAATATGCTGTTAATAGGCTTCTCCGGTGAGTCGTTGACTCCGAGAGGTAGGGTCGATATACGTTCATGCCTTGATTAATTCAGAGCTCTCTGGGATCTCTGTCTCGGGCATGATAATTTTCGGAAATAACGCAACATATTCCTATATCCGATATAATGGTTCAAATTCTCTGAATGGTAGTGAACAAGAATTCAGTCCGCTCATGTTATATAGGTGCCATCTGGTATAGATATTTTGACATTAAGATATGTGAGAATACCGATATACAACGGAATACTTTGTATGCACAAAAAATCTATTGAGGAGAGAGGGAGGGAGAGTCCCTGATAGTCGCGCATTCGTATCTCTTAAAGAGGTACAAGTAGT
The DNA here is from genome assembly GCA_002076135.1 of Xerophyta viscosa. NCBI lineage: Eukaryota > Viridiplantae > Streptophyta > Magnoliopsida > Pandanales > Velloziaceae > Xerophyta > Xerophyta viscosa. The sequence goes on from MJHO01000279.1 coordinate 115,891, forward strand.
ATCCACAATATGAGCGCATCCAGAATACATAAAGATTCCCAAAACATCTAAAATATTGGGATTGGGCGCAAAGTAAGAAGGTAGGCAACCTAAACAGGACTGGATGAGAATAAGTTTTCACACAATGAACTAAAGAAAGTGAAGAAAAGATCTATGTCAAATATGCGGCCTTAAGGATTTGGGATGACATTCGAATACCAAGGGACGGAATGAATCGAATAGCGTACCAGTAGAAGAATTTAAATGTGTAGAATAAAAACAGTATGGTTGCTAGTGCCCATGATCAAGTACGATTAAAGGGGTGTCGAAAAAGAAATCCTATCGAGGTCGTATACAGTCACAAGTATAGGCAATCCATCCATAAAACATACTCAGGAGGATGCGCAGGAAAAAGGCTGCAGAAATGTCATGGTAGAAAGAAAGAAACAAGATACTGCCATGGATATTATGGTGGTCGCACATGATAACTATTCACACTTGGAAAGAGAGGCTCTTCCCGGCCCAATCGATGGGAATTGTAGAACGTTGGATTATCGCGAATAAGTACTCAGGAGTGCTAGGAGACCACGATAGAGATCGTGTACACTACTGTAAAATATATATTACAGCCAGATACAGTTTAGTATGAGTATGGAACTAATATAATTCTTTAACTGCTAGCCAATCTTGTGTATTTAGGTCCGCAGTCAACAACCGCTGTCGGAACTGAGGAGAAGAAAATAGCGGCGAGAGCGAAGGTGCAGAAACTACTTGAGGCGGGATTCATCGACGAAACCCAATTTACTTCCTGGTTAGCAAATGTAGTTATGGTTAAAAAGTCGAACAACAAATGGCGTATGTGTAGACTTTACTGATCTGAATAAATACTGCCCAAAGGATAATTATCCTTTGCCGCGCATTGATTATCTGGTTGACTCCACGTGCGGATATGAACGATTATCTTTCCTACATGCCTATAGTGGATATAACCAAATCAAAATGAACGAGAAAGATGCACTGAAGACTGCCTTTATCAAAAAAGAAGGCACCTTTTATTATAAAGTCATACTTTTCGACCTAAAAAATGACTAGGCTACTTTCCAACGAGCAATGGATATCATTTTTAGAAGCGAATTGGGAGAAACGATGGAGGAATATGTGGACGACTTACTAGTCAAAAGCCGGAAGAAAGAAAATCACTTCCAGGATTTATAACGAGCGTTTGACCTCATGATGAAAGCGGGTCTATGTTTGACTCCAGAAAAATGCTCGTTCAAAGTTTCTTCGGGTAAATTTCTATGCTTTATGGTCTCTAGTAGAGGGATCAAGGCTAACCCAGAGAAAATCGCCGACGTACTGAGTATGACACCTCCAACTAATATCCAAGAAGCGCAGCGGTTGGTAGGAAGAATAATAGCCTTGGGACGATTCATATCCAAATTGGGAGATCGATGCAAGCCATTCTTCTCCACTTTCGAAAAGAAAGCAGCCACCTTAGGATGGCTTAGAACTACAAACAAAACATTCATCTGGAATGAAGAATGCCAAAACGCTTTTGGCAATATAAAGAAATTCTTCGCAACACTTCCAGTGCTCTCCAGTTCGGAAATAGGGGAGAACCTATACTTATACTTATCAGTCCTGGTTAGGCGATCGGATGGGGTGGAGTTACCCATATATTATGTTAGCAAGATCCTGCGAGATACAGAGACGTAATATTCAGAATGCGAGAAACTGGCATTAGCACTAGTGTTCTCTGCCCGAAGACTCCGATTGTACTTTCAAGGTTACATTATTCAGGTATTAACCAACCACCAGCTAAAGCATATCTTGTTAAAATTAGAGGCTTCTGGCAGGCTGATCAAATGGGCAGTAGAGTTATCTGAGTACGATATCCAATATCTACCCAGACCAGCCATCAAAGCACAAGTGCTAGCGGATGTCCTAGTGAAAACCATTACGCCAATTTCCGACCCCCCACAAGCAGGGGAGCCGGAGATGAATCAACCAACGAACGCCCCGGAGAGAACACTAATGCCAAAGGCATGGTACTTATATACTAACGGATCCTCCACAGACACAGCAAGTGGAGCAGGTTTGATTTTAACCAGCCTAGGGAGAGCCCGCTTAGATTATGCTTTATGATTCAAATTTCCTGCGATAAACAATGCAGTTGAATACGAAGCATTAATTGCGGGAATCCAACTGGCAGAAGCACTGGGCATCAAAACCTTGGAGGTAAGAACAGATTCCGAGTTAGTTGTAAATTAAGTAGCTGGTGTTTATAAAGTGAAAGATTATGGTATGGGAAAATACCTGCACATGGCTCGGGAAACATTAAAAGGTTTGACATATTTTCTATACAACGCATTCCTAGATCACAAATTGCATTAGCGGACGCACTGTCCAAGCTAGCTACTTCCTCCGTGGGAAAATCACCTCACAACGAATATTCCTGAAGGAGCTAGAATGCTCTTGCCTAGATACCGAACGGTCTATCCCAAAAAGCAGAGCTGAGATTATGTGCATAGACGGGACACCAGAAACCTGGATGACTCCTATTACCCTATTCCTGAACAAAGGTGTTCTACTATGAGATAAGCGAGAAGCAGAGAAAGTTCGTAAACGAGCCATACGATTTACAATTATCCAAGGCCAGCTATATAAGCATTACTTCCCAGCAAGAAAAAGGCGTATTGCAGAAAATACACAGTGGGGATTGCGGAATGCATATCAGTATCCGAACGCTCTCAACTAAGGCGATACGCCAAGAGTATTATTGGCCTACAATAAAGCAAGATAGTGAGGAATTGGTGCAGAGGTGTGAAGCTTGTCAGAGGCATGATAACATCATCTACCTACCTCCAACTGATCTAATATACATCAGTGGTCCTTGGCCATTCGCTCAATGAGGGATGGATATAGTAGGACCACTTCCAGTGGCAATGCAAGGCCGCAAATTTATCAAAGTCGCCATCGAATACTTCTCCAAGTGGATAGAAGCAAAACCGCTCACGGCGATAACATGTAATAATAGTAGGAAATTCTTTTGGAAAATGTCATTTGCAGGTACGGACTGCCTCGAGTACTGATTACAGATAACGGCACTCAATTTAAAAGCACCTTTTTCGCAGAAAAATGCGAAAGATACAAAATAGAACACCGATTCTCATCGGTATACCAACCCCAAGTAAACGGGCTGGTGAAGAATGCTAATGCACCATCATATCAAGGTTACGATCCACCTTAGAAGAAGAAAGGAGGGAGCTGGCCTGATCTGCTCCAAACGGTGCTATGGGCTTACAGAACTACCCATAGGAAAGCCATGGGAGAAACTCCTTTCAACCTGGTGTATAGGACAGAAGCGGTCCTCCCAGTCAAAATAAGCGAGCCAACTCTCCGAATAGGGGCGAACGGTGAATTTAATAGCGAACAGCTCAGAGTCGAGCTCGATGTTTTAGATGAAAAGAAGGGAGAAGCAGCAATACTAGCGAAAGTGTATCAACACCAAATCGTTAAATACTACAACAAGCAAGTTAAGCCCCGAGAATTCAAATAGGGCGACCTGGTTCTGCACAGAATTTTGGGCGTCTAGGATCTTGGAAACAAGAAATTAACCCCGAAATGGGAGGGACTTTTCCAAGTTGCAAAAGCAAAAGGGCAAGGGTCATACAGAATCAAGCACATGGACGAAACTACCGTTCCCAACACATGGCACGCGAGCAATCTGAAAAGATTCTATCAGTAGCAAGCTTAAAGAATGACAAACAACAGCAGATGCTGGATGAGAATACATAACATCAACACATTGCCCTGTACACCAGGGAATAGAAAGTCGATTACGAAGAAAAGAATCAAAATGTAGATTCGCCAATGGGCCGAATTAACAACATAGTAATCAAGTTGCGGGAGGAGGTGGAGGAGGACGGCTGACATATGTCCGCTCGGACTCAATGAACTCGATCACCGAGGACGTTGCCAAGACATCTTCCGTGTTCACGGAGGAAAACTGGCGGAGTAATCGATCAGCCCAAACCTGACGTGCTGCGTTCAGGTACAAGGAGACCACTTCTCGTTCCGATTATGCCTTGGCCAGCTCCCAGTCAGGCGGGCGACTAACCACGGTCGAGCACTCGGCTCGAAGCTCTGATTGAAGACCATCGCACTCAGAAGTTACCACCTTCAACTGCACAGCTAGTTTCTAGGCATATGCTTCCGTTGCTGCCTTAGCAGCTTCATAAGCAGAGGAGAAGAGCGCAAGGGACACCTGCAGGTGGTTGATCTCCATTCACGCGGCAACCTTCTCTTCCTACAGTCCAGAAATAGTTGCCTCCAAGGACTGGAGACGCTCATCCTTAGAAGTCAGTTGTCCCCGTATGGCAGCATTCTTCACCAGCTCTGTCTCGACAGCTTGCAACTGAAGGCAGCCTCGGGCCAACGCGGCATGCGACTCCCGGAGCCAGCCTATCGACTAAGGAATAAAGAAAGGTTACCCAAATAGAAATAACAAAACAAGCATCCCAGGTCAAAATATAAAGAGAGAGACTACTAACCGCTTCAACAGACCTAAGCAGACCTTGGAGGATTTGGTAATTGGCGCCAGATGCCAAAGCAGCGAGCGCTTACACTTCAGCCCGCGATAAAATACTGCGGATAGCGGCGCTAACCTCCTCACCAGCGTCGACAGGGAAAGAGAGCAACTGAAACAAAAATAGAAGGAGTGGAAGAAGTTAAGGAGGCAGAAAGAGAGGAAACAGAAGCAGAAGAGGAAGAAACAAAAGACAATACGGCCAAGTTTAAACTACTCAGAAGAGAAGCACGAAGACTGGCCCGTGAAAAACTAGGTGGGGAAGGAGAGAAAGAGGGAGAAACAGAAGCAACCTGGGAACCACTAACCGTAGCCAGTGAAGGAGGAACTACTGGCGAACCCACAGCAGCCTGGGGAGAAGACGGAGCAAGAGAACCGGCAGAAGTGCTGGGAGAAGAAAAAGAAGAAGCAATATCGGCAAGGAGTTGGGAGAGATCCTCCAACAGATCCCCCGAGGAATACGTGAACCTTCTCTGTCAGGGAAGGAAGAAGAAGAATGAATCTCAATTGAGCCCCCTAGCTCTGAGGAAATGGCGGAAGGAGCGGAAGGCTTCTGAAAGGAAGAATACGTCCGCCGGCGCCATGGCGAGCGAGGAGTGCTAGCTTTCCTGTTTCGAATTTGGCTGATTGTTGTTTGAAACACAGAGGTAATATACTTCATAACTCAATATACACATGCCCCAATGTAAAGCAAAAAGAAGAGTCAAGTTCAACTAACCGAAAGAGGAGGAGAAGGAGCTTGTTCTGGAGTAGCAGCGGTAGCAATAGTAGTAGCAACGGTGATAGTAATAGCAGCAGCAGCGGTGGCAGCTGTAAAAACAGCAACAACAATGGCGGTAGTAGTAGCAACAGCACTTGATTCCTCTAAAGATACATGAGGAGCTGATAAAGCAAGAGGTTCAGAGGGACTTTCTTTTCCTGGAGTCGGAGGCGCAGATAAGTCCACCAGAGACTCGTCTTCTACAGGATCAGACTTGGAAGCAAACTTCATCTCCACAGTCAAAAGAATAACAGGAGGAACGAACTGAGCATCCGCCGCCGGCTCTCGTTCGTTGGGATCAACTCAAGGTAGTAGACCGAGAAGGCTCAGCGAGCAGTAGTTCATCATTAATACGTCAATCTGGCGGATGGGCGCGGTCCCGCGGAACCCATTAACCAATTCATCCTATTGGCGATTCATCTCTGCTGGAGGAGAGAACAAATCGACAGGGGGCTCACCCCATTGCTGAGGAACATTCTCCCAGCCATCAATCGGAATAGGAGTAAGGTAAAAAAATTTTTGTCTTCAGCTCTTGTGTTTGGTGGGTTACCTGAGGATGGCAGTGCGACCGGGGTGGCGGAACACCGGTCATCGCGCGAGTCTAAAGCTCGCGCGGACCCGGATTCAATCCCGGTCCGACCCAGGTAAGCGACGCGCCTAGGCGCGAGCGCAACGCTCGCGGGCCGGACCAATCTGGTCCGGCCAAGCCCGTTTAGGGCCCAATTAATTTAATTTCATATTTTATCGATTTTTAATCAATTTTTAGCGGTTATAGGTGTATACTTGTAATCCGAGCATAAATCTGAAGGTGTAGACTTCCTAATTGTCTATTTTTGAGCATAAAATCATTTTATAAGTCAATAATTTTATAAAGAGTTATCCACATTTAATAAAAATGAATTATAAGTGTTTACTTATAATTCAACTACATTAGAATAGAGGTGATGTACTTCTTTTTCTAATTCATGACAAAAATTAAAAATTTGGGCGATGAAGAGGAAACGGAAATGCGCTGAGCCCAACACTAATAATAAAGATTTTTTTTTCTTTTTCTCTCTCTTTGGCACGCACTCTTCGACACTAAACACACACAATTTACGAACTGTACATTTATTTATTCATTTATTATGCAACGTCTATAATATTCGTTATTTTGATATTATAGTCTCCCTCGGTCGTATAAACTAAAGAATAAAACAGTGGTGTATACTATTGTTCCATTTTCCTTAGGTTATATACGAACGAGAAATTCGCATACGTATAGTAGCTGCAAAAAAGTGGTGTATACTAACTCTGCACATCTATTATACGTATTGGAGGAAGACAAATCCCATTTAAATAATGGAAAATATGAATATAGGATTGGTGTATACTGGTTCAATATCATAAGTTCTATTATTTAAATGTATTTATCAAATACTAAAATGAGAAATAGGTGTACACTTATTCTCCTTTTACTTATTTGGTAAACAAAAAACGATATATTTATACATGTCAAAATTCATGCAGATATAAATCCAAAATTATCGTAATCACTTATAGAGTTACCCTCTCTCGAGGGGCGCTGTGGGGGTGTTCCGCCTTCTCCACACGTAAACGACGAACGAGCCTTTGAATCTCGAATATGCCTTATCCCGGTTTCCTAGATTTCCATAAATATCTATGTGGCGACTCCAAACCCTTTCCCCTTCGGAGGAAGGTCGTCAACAGATGGCGACTCCACTGGGGACCGGTCAGGCTCATTTTAAGTGATTAAAATAATTTTCGGTTTATATTTACACAAATGAATATACATTTATTTATTTGTTTATTTTATTTATTTATTTATTTATTTTTATTTTTATGATTTGTTTTTGTATATGTATTTAATTTATGTACCCTGCATTGCATATTTTGACCTAGGGCACATGCCTATCCTATTTAACGGGACAATCGAAACTTGCGTACAATGTGCATAGGTAGTCCGTAATGCTCGGCCCCTTGCCCCAGCCAAGATGTTATCTTAGTAGTATTCCGAGCTGATGTACTATGTACATTGGTCGTCAGGAGGAACCCCAACAATGACAGGCTGTTAGATAAACAACTGGGATAATCGGAGCTCATGTGCAATGTGCATGGGTAGTCCGTAAGCCCAGCCATTCTAGGCACCTGTAATTATCCCTACCGGCATTTATACGTGTTAATGAATATGGTGTAAATTTGCATTGTATACGACAACCTAGGGCGTATGCCCATCCTATTTACCGGGACAATCAGAGCTGCGATAACATGTAGGTAGGATTAGTCCGTGTAATGCCCAGCCCCCTTGCCCCAGCCATATGCTTTCTGGGTAGTACCCCGAGCTGATGTACTATGTACATTGGTCGTCAGGAGAAACCCAGTAATGACAGGCTGATAGATAAACCAATGGGATAATCGGAGCTCGTGTGCAATGTGCACGAGTAGTCCGTAAGCCAAGCCATTCTGGAACCTATAACTATCCTTAGATACCGGTATAAAAAGAGAGGCTGTCGTAATGTTTATTACCTTCCTTGTCATCATATAAATAACGAAACATGTCTTTCACCGCTGTTTTTCTTTTTTACTATATTGACTTTTTAGCTTTATGATTCTTTTGGAAAATATTTTTAATTGGATTTTATGACTAAACACAGGCCAATCGTAAATCATGGAGGAAAGGAACAACTTTGCACCATGCATATCCACCACACTAATATAGATAAGACGTTTTTGTTGTCTATGTGGGACAAGTTGTCGAAAAAGGACCAGATAGCATGCGAAAAAATGTTTGGTAAAATGATGGATCTACTGCACATGACCACAGACTGGAATCTAATAAAAGCTATTGCATGGTTTTGGGATGTCGAGCGCAGATGCTTCGTCATTAATGACGAGGACTTTTGCCCTATCTTAGAAGAGTACGAAGCAATCTTTAAGGGTGACAAGATTAACAGCCGCAAGTTGTATGCCCCCTACCCTGATACGAAGCAGAAAAGGCAGATGCAAGGATAACCTCGGAGGTCTACCAATGAAAGATGTGTCCGTGAGTTTATTACTGGCGATTCAGAGTATCCATTCGCTCCTCAGGAAAATGAGGGAAATCAGTTAGTAGACAAATATGGAGAGAAAAGATTACAAGTTAAAGATATTTGTCCTCGCCTTCTTCGGGATAGTCTTATCCCCGCGCGTTACAGACATGATAGATGTGCACCTATATCTTGTATATTCAGTATGGTACTTGAATGTGAACCCCATGGCTGCGGTATTGGCTGAAACCATAGCTACCCTAAGCCAGATAGTAAGGAAAAGAAAGGGAACTCACAGCTTGCTCCCAGTTACTACAAGTATGGACTTGCCAGCATTTTGTACAGTCGTTCATCACAATGCCAGCCTATTTCCAAAGCAGTCCGACACAATTGATTACAAAGACCTACGAGGAACAGAAAGACATCGAAGAATGGAAGGCTTACTTATGTAATCTCAACAAAGTCAGATGGTTCGCCGGCTATATGAATTCAAATGCGGTACATGAATGTCTGATCGGCTGCGGCTCAAAAGAATGGGTCCCTCTGATCGGCCCGTGGACTTGTATAGGCCACGCTCCGGCAATGCTTCAGTGGCCGTTCAGATCCCATCAAAGGATATGTAATATTGACGGCATGAATGAATGCAAGTACGATTTATGGAGCAGAGAGAAGGACGACACCAAATGGGTAGAGATTTAGAAATTTAGAGTACATCTGGGATCACCAACGAGCCGTGCAAGAAGATATAGAAATTACCTTGCACCGACATAAGAGTACTTGGACTGGAGGAATAAAGTATCGGTCATCTTGCCAATAGACGGGACCCCAAGGCTACCTAGAAAAGAGAAAGTGGCCAGAGACTATGTTGAAGACTATATTAAAGAAAAAGATGAACACATGAGGCAGTTGCAGGAGGACATTAAAAAGCTGAGAGAGGAAAGAGAACAAATTCCGGATTTGCAGGCTGAAATTGAGAAATTAACATTGGAAAATAACATGCTGAAAGTAGGAGGCGAAACGAAGAAGTTGAAAACGAGACGTTTGGCGCGGAGAATGTCAGGACTTCTGAAAATAAGCAAAGCAATCTTAGTCAGCAGTACGGCAAAACGAAGGAGAACTGCTAATACGGCAAAATGTCAAGGCCAATTAAAAAGCAAATCCACCGCTAGCAGGTTATGCGAATAGGTTCGAGATGCCGAGGAAAAACAGTTCACAGCATGCACAAGCTAGCTCGCTAGCAAAATAATTGGAGCTTACAAAACTTGTGAAGCTAAACTTAGTAGAAGACCAGAGCTACTCTTAGCCGAACAACCAATATACAGCATCAGTAAAGTACAATGATCTTAGTAGAAGGTATGAAATGATACTTGAGAAGTACGAGGCAGCTGTCAGAGAAGTCCAGCAAGGGGCATTCGAACTTGAAGATAAGACAAGTGAGTGCAATGTCATGAGAACTTACCTCGATCATGTCAAAGTTGAAGGCTTGAAGCTAATGAATACTATAGAAGTCAACCTGGCAGTGCACAGCGTGAACCAGAGGATATATCCATTCATCCTTACTCACCTATTCCGAGAATTGAAGAATAGTAGCGCAAAACTTATACCATATGCACGGGCCATCAAAGGATATAGCGAACGTGATGTAGGGACTAGTAATTCTAGTTATTAGAAGTAATATTAGTATTGTACTTTATTTTGCAAAGTTCAACTATGTACTCCTCTGAGAGATGGATGTATTGAAACTCGTCTTTTCATATAAATGAAATGTCTTATCTATACAGTCTTCTAAAAATGTTGTGGATGCATTATGTTAGTTGTCACGATAATGATTGGCCTACATTTCCTTTATGCACATGAAATTATTTTCATCGTTTTTACAAATGTTTTCTTTCCACACACATCGTGTAATTTTGTAAACACAATTCTTTTGTATATACAAGGATCATCATTGGGAAATCTCCGACCACAAGATTACATTTCACACGTTCGAAAGGAAAATTCATGGGAACCTACGAGGATATTCATAATCAGACCACAGAACAAACTCTGAGAGAAGAAATTCAGTTGGTACAAAAGGAGAATGCAGACTTAGCGGCACAGGTCAGAGCATTAATGACGCAGCTGCAAAGCAACCAGCAGCATCATTCACCTCCGCCAGGTTTCTTACCTCACGAACTCGAGCCTAATCCAGCGTCCACCTCAGCCCACGAGCAGGCACAAGCACCTCCACCTCAACCAGCGTCGGTCCCTCATGAATCTTACCAGTACAACAGGACGCCACTTATGGTTCCAGCTCCTCAAGTCAACCTTAATATCCCAACCGCACGGGCTCCTTGTGTGGTCCCACCAATGGCAGCAGAAAAGCAGCCTGTTGAACAAATGGAGTATATACTAAGTAAGCTCCGAGTGCTAGAAGAAAATCAGGGAACGGTAGACCCCTCTCAGTTCTGTATTGTCACAGACATAGACATCCCGAAAGACTTTAAGGTTCCAGATTTTGAAGAATACAAGGGTACAACTGACCCACTTATTCATATACAAATGTATTGCAGCAGGATGGGAGCTTATTTGAAAAAAGAAAAGATGATGCTATACTATTTCCAGGAAAGTTTGTCTGGTCCAGCCATTAAATGGTACCTTAGCTTGAACAAGAAAGAAATATGCACATGGAATGACCTTGCCAACCCTCCTGAAGAACAATAACAATGCAGTAATACGGACTTTGCACCAGATAAGTCTTCGTTGAAGAAGCTGACGATGAACAAAAATGAAGATTTTCGCAGGTTTGCTCTTTAGATGGAGGAATGAAGCAGCACAAATAGAACCTCCGATGACCGAAAAGGAATTGATAGATGCTTTCATAGATTTGGAATGCCTAACCACTCAATACAAATATTCATGTGCTAATGCTATAGATTTCGCCCATCTAGTGCGCACGAGTGTGAGAATTGAGTCGGCCCTTAAGACAGCCGACAACGACAAGAAGATTGGAAAGAAGAAAGAAGATAGTGTACATCACATTGCGACCGCGAGTTCGTCTACTACGCAATTTACTCAATCACCCTATAAAACGACTGACAGGGGCAATTATCAAGTACGAGGTAATCAAACGCAGTCATCTGTTTACAATTATCAAGCTCCACGACCACGGTACCAACAAACTCAGTACCAGGTGCTGCAATACGGTGCGCCACGTCAGCAACAACCACCACAGTATAACCCCCCTCAATACGGTGTGCCCCAATACCAGCAACAACCACAATACCACGCACCATCATATCAATGGCGACCTCGCCCGGCCAATCGACAGTATAATCCGCTGCTTCCAGTACCACAAAAAGAAATCTTCAAGCAATTGGTAAAAGAAGGTATAATGACTCTGGTACCCTCCACGCCATGGCAACCACCCTTTCCAGTCTGGTATAATACAAACCTGCACTGCGAATATCACAGTGGTGTAGCAGGACATGATACTGAAGGATGCATAACCTTAAGGAACAAGATTCATGAACTCATCAATGCTGGGAGAATAAAACTCAACCCAGTAGAAGAGAACCCTAACACAATCGCAGATGCCTCGAAGACTGATATCGGGGCAACGGGCATAAACATGATTGCATGTTACGAAGGAGAAAGTGATATAGAAGAAGATAATGAGGTAGATGGCCTTTTTAAACTTGAGATACCCGAGCTAAACAAGACCGCGGAAATTATTATGTCAACTGGACAAGAAGACCCCTTTGTTATGAACATTCCGAAAGTAAGCATGTATACGCCAAGCTTCTGTCCAAAATACCGTGAGGGACAAACTCTTCCAGCCTCAAGGGTAACCATATCCAACATTACCGGCATAGGAGGCATAACTCGTACAGGGAGGTGCTATACACCATAAGATCTTGCCAGAAGAGAGAAGGGTAAAACAAAAGTTGGGGAAGAACACGCGGACGAGGAGGACCTCAGTGCAGAAATGTGCATGAAAGAAGCTGTCACTAAAGAAGATGTAGAACAATTTCTGAGATACATCAAAAACAGTGAATACAACGTGGTGGAACAACTGAGTAAAACTCCCGCCAAGATATCTTTGCTCTCATTAATCTTGCACTCTGAAACGCACCGTCAAGCTCTCCTGAGGGTTTTGAACGAGTCACATGTTGCACAAGATACATCTGTAGAGCAAGTAGAAAGATTGGTAGGTCAGATTCAAGCTCCGAACTATATTACCTTTTCTGACGATGAACTAGGTCCTGACGGCCGAGGCCATAACAAGGCACTCTATATTGCCGTCAGTTACAAAGACTACCATGTATCTAGAGTGCTCATCGACAACGGCTCTTGTTTTAATGTACTGCCCAAATCCACGTTCGACTTCTTCAAAGTTGACCCTGTATATGTGAGAGCAACTGACATTGTGGTACGTGCCTTTAATGGAACGAAAGTTCGGGCTATCGGAGAGGTAGAGCTGCCTATCAAGATCGGGCCACATATTTTCAGTATCGAGTTTCATATAATCGACACTAAATCCTATTACGCCTGCTATCTTGGAAGACCGTGGATCCATGCAGCTGGCGCAGTACCATCTTCCCTCCACCAGAAAGTCAAGTATATAAAGAGTTGTTGTCTTATAGAAATTTGCGCGGAGCAAGATATATAATAAAACAGGCAAACAGCCCGTATGGTGTTCAAACTGCAGACAAAAAAGAAAGCGAGGAAATGTTAAGAGGTTTTGAAGTGGTTGCAGTGAACTCCAGTGATGGAAGGATCGTCCGTGCACCAACCAGTAATGTCTAAACAGCTGATAAGCGCTGCTAGAGCCACAATAGCTGCTATGGGAAAGCAAAACCTCAAGCTAAGAATCGATGAAACCCAGCCAATCATACAGCCCAAAAAGCATGAGGGAACTTTCGGTCTAGGCTTCAAGCCAAAACCAGCAGATAAAGAAAGAGCCAAGCGCGCCAAATTGGTCGGGGAACCATATAATGAACCATCAATGAGCATTCCTCTAAGTTTACAAGCCTTCCGCTCAGCCGGATTCATCAACATGCCTGATATTCACGACCTACAGATTTCCACTATTGAAGATGAAGGCTATCCCGCCGGAATCTAGAAGATCGCAAAAGGAGAGATTGTAGTGAATTACACAGTCACCCCAATAGTCTTCCCAACGAAGTAATGTTTTGAGTCATGTTATCTAGTTTTGTCTCCGTTGTCAACTGAGTTTCTTCTGTCTGAGTCAGTCATTAATGTGTGACTTATTAAGTGCATTTTATTTTTAAAGATACACTATAGTGAGCTAAATGAAGAAATGGCAAAATTGAGAGAAGGTGGTTTTTCCGCGAAATACGAATCCGCGTGGTAGAAATGTTTTATAGACATTGATGACTAATATGAATGAAATCTTCCCTTTATCATACACCTCGCGATTTCCCGACTCTTATGTGCGTCTTTTTTTCTCTTACTATAGGATATCATCATCTAGCCAATCTTTTTTGAACAATGACAATCGCTCAGAAGATTTCTGTTTATTAATAGAGAAATAATTGCATAAAACTGTGATCCGGGATGGGGCACGAGTTAGCCTCAAAGCTCTCTCAACGCTCGGCTCACTCCGGAGGAGGGGAGATTGGTTTAGAGGTTGGTGGTGTTCTTGGTGGTGACCGAAGAGGTCGATAAACTCTAAGGCTCGGCTAGGGGGGCTGTAGGGAAGCTAGTGGGCTGTAGAAACTCCAGCGATCGGAGTTAGGGAAGGGTCACCGGAGCTAAGACTGAAATGGGCTCGGGTGAGAGCTTGTTTTGAGCCGGGTGAGCTAGTTTGCTCGATGAAGCTCGGAACTTGGATTACTTGAAGCTAGTATGGAGACTAAACTTAACATTCAAATGCAGCCCCAAAGGGGATAAATACCAGAAAGTTGGAATCACTACCCTAGAGTCTACTACTATTACATTCATTAATGATAAAAAGAGAATATACCTTCTAATGAACTTGGTGAAGCCTAGAAGCTTTTGACACTTTAGGGACACCTAAAATCCTTAGCACACTTGTAATTAAGCTAAATAAAGATTAAAACACTTAATTACACGAATTTTGGACTGATTTTTAGTTGTTTCGCTGCTCTGGCGCAGGGCCGCGCGCGCGCCCTGTGGCCGGGCGCGGCGCCCGAGCGCGCTCGGGTTCGCCCAGGCGCGCGCCCTCGGGCGCTGGGCGCCATTGGCAATTTTTTGCTCTCCTTCAGTGTGCTATGTATATGCGTGACTTCGATCGCCAAATTTGAGGTGGCACGGACTTCGAGAAGACCTTGGACTTGCTCGAACTTCTTTGGATTGATCTTGAACTTGCACTTGAACTTCTTGATGTGCTATGTGCGCGGCATGCGCGTCCTTGGCGTGAGAGCCTTGATGTGGCCTAGGCTTGGCCGCGTTTCTTCGACTTGGGCGTCGACTAAGATCCTCCTGTATCGATACTCCCCTTCCATAAGCGAATGCTCGCGGCATGGCTTCAAAAGAGGCAACTTTAGAACTTCCGACTTGAAGCATTGGTCCGCGTTGAGTTGGTTTGCTTTGTGACTGAAATTTCCAGCTAGCAACCTTGACTGAAACCACCTTCATTTGCTGAAAATGACTTGCCTCTTGAATGGCGACAAGAGATCCGACGAAGAAGGGCAACACGCTTGCCTTCCCCAACACAATCCTTGGATGACAACTCCTTATCATCTTTCTTCAAACGTATTTTAGATCAACGAAGAATAGTAGATAAGCATCCAAACGATCTAAAGATATGAACTCCCGAAGTATAAACATGATCACATCCAAAGGCAACAACATCACATAAAACTTCATCAAATAAAATGCTTCGTAATAGCGAACTAAAGAGTGCATTGGTATCTCACCCTTACTCGACCTCCTCGGTTGAAACGCATGTTAGAACGGAGGATTTGATGTGGCTTCAACTTCTAGGCGAGTCTCTCAAACCAAACTCTTGAGAGATTGAGGTTTCTTTGGCTAGCCGGATCAAAGACGGCTCCACACTTCTTGCTTCACTTGTAAATTTTCAGCCAGAAGAGGGGCCTCTCGCTCCTTCTCCTTTGCTTCATTCACAACAAAGAGCTAGAGTGGGATCGGCTTCAACGACTTGCTCTAAGAACTTCTCCTCCATCTCCTCGGGTTTCTTCATTATGTGACCTATGGCGGCTCGAGGCTTCCTCCGCTCCTTGATCTCCTTGGGGACGAGTTCCGGGTGAAGGTTTCCCAACACTTCTCGTTTATGTGGCCAAGCTTGTTGCAATGTTCACAAGACCGTTGCTCTTCTTTCTTGGGCTCCGCAACTTCAGATTTTGGTGGCCCCTTGGACTGCACTTGCTTCTCGTGGACTTGAAGGCTTGATGATTGTCCACGAGCTTCGAAACATGGTTGGCGTTGAGCTTCGCCTTGCGATCCAAGCGGTGGCCATTCGACATGCTTCATCAAATGGTATGTGCTGGCCAGATTTTCAGATCCTCGGCGATGTTGAGGGTTAAGTCCAGCAAATACTTTCTAAAAACACTTCGGCTTATTCTCGTCGATCCCCAAGACAAGGGCCTTTCCGACGGAACTCCGAGTATAAGTCCTTGAACCGTTTGATCCCGGGTTGCCGGTAGAAATAACCATTGACTCCAAAGTTCTTCCACATACCCAACCGGATAGAATTGAGCTTACGAACAAGTGCTTGAAGATCTCCTACGAGATTCCTCGCAATCATGGGGATCGTACATAAGTAATTCCACCACAATAAAGCATGCGAAGATAACTTAAGGACGAGCCAATGCAATCTTGTTGCACATCATTGTAATCATCAAAACAGAAATATGACTTAATTGACTCGAACCAAGAATGGTTTCTCATCGGATAAGAGTTCCATCGTATGTCGGTAAGTCGATCTGGCTTCAACTTTGACTGGACATCCCATGCTTCCTTCTCCTCCAAATTTGCTTCCTCCGATGAAAGTTTCAGCTGGCTGCCTTCCCCGGTCCGCGAGACGTCGAGGGTTTCTCAATCGAGGGAATAGGTGCGTTCGGTGCCGCCAATAAGGTTGGAGGGATGGACTGAAATCCCATTGGTGTAGGCGTTCATATAGGAGCTTGTTCCTGGGTGAAATGGCGCTGCAAAAGTTGCTGGAATACACCCAAAACTTGCTGGAATTCCCGAAATAGAACATTGCTTCAGCTCGGGTCGCGATTGGCTCTGTTTTTCCAGAACTTGTCGGGGACTGTTCTGGAGCATTTTCTCTTGACTGTAACAGCAGGTATAGCTGCTGTAACATCATCTGAGATTCTGGAACTTGCGGAGCTTCAAGGGCAACTGCATTGGTCTTCGTTTGAGCTGCGACGTGCACAAGCATTTTCGTCGAGCTTTTTGGTGTACGAGGATTGTCCGTTCATCTCTTTCCACTTGAGCTTGTAAAAACTGAGATAAATAAATGGTTGTAAGCGAGGCTATTTGCTCCTATAAGAGACTTATTTACCTCGTTGCTCAGATTTTTCTTGCACTTTCCTCCGGGATTCCCCTTCTCCGAAAGGTGTAGGCTCCATGGCTCCGATCCGCCTTCTTGTATGACCGAGTGTTGTAAAGCCTTTGTTGGCTCATGTGCGAGCTTCACCACCACTCAAGGACGACCTAGCTCGATACCACTTGATCCGGGATGGGGCCGAGCTAGCCTCAAAGCTCTCTCACGCTCGGCTTCACTTCAGAGGAGGGGAGATTGTTTAGAGGTGGTGGTGTTCTTGGTGGTGACGAAGAGGTCGATAAACTCTATAGGCTCGGCTAGGGGGCTGTAGGGAAGCCTAGTGGGCTATAGAACTCAGTGAATCGGAAGTTAGGGAAGGGTCGCCGGAGCTAAAGAACTGAAATGGGTCGGGTGAGAGCTTGTTTTGAGCTGGGTGAGCTAGTTTGGCTCGATTGGAGCTCGGAACTTGGGATTTTTACTTGAAGCTAATATGGAGACTAAGCTTAACATTCAAAATGCAGCCCCAAAGGGGATAAATATACAGAAAGTTTGACTCACTAACTCTAGAGTCCTACTCTAATTACATCATTAAAAGATAAAAAGATATATTACCTTCTAATGACACTTGGTGCAAGCTCTAGAAGCTTTTGACACCTTAGGGACACCTAAACATCCTTAGCACACTTGTAATTAAAGATTAAAACACTTAATTACATGAATTTTGGACTGATTTTTAAGTTGTTTCGCTGCTCTGGCGGCAGGGTCCGCGCTCGCGGCCCTGTGGCCGGGCGCGGCGCCCGAGCCGCGCCCGGGTTCGCCCAGGCGCGCGCCCTCGCGCCTGGGCGCCGTTGGGCATTTTTGCTCTCCTTCGCGTGCTGATGTAATGCGTGACTTCGTATCGCCAATTTGAGGTAGCACGGACTTCGAGAAGACCTTAGACTTGTTCGAACTTCTTTGGATTGATCTTGAACTTGCTTGAACTTGCACTTGAACTTCTTGATGTGCTATGTGCGCGACATGCGCGTCGAGCCTTGATGTGGCCTAGGCTTGGCCGCGTTTCTTCGACTTGGGCGTCGACTAAGATCCTCCTGGATCAAACTGAGTTTAACCAAGAGATAGAAATAGAAGAAGAAAAAGAAAAAAAAGAATATCTTGATACCTCTTGAAGTGCAGATTGAAACTATAAACCTTGGTACCGATGAAGTGTAGCGTTTGATTAAAGTGTTAGCATTACCAAATGATGAAGAAAGATAGAGATGGGCCAAATTTCTGCAGGAGTACGAATCCGTATTCAATTGGTTGTACCGGGATATGCCGGGCTTAGATCCCAAAATTGCCAAGCATATATTACCAATTAAACCAGATTGTAGGCCTGTAAAGCAAAAATTAAGAAGGATGAAAGCTGAGCTGGCAAGTAAGGTGAAAGAGGAGATTGACAAACAATTAGAGGCAGGATTTATCCAACCCATAGACTATACGGAGTGGTTGGCTAATATTGTTGTTGTACCCAAAAAAGACGGTCGTATACGAATATGTGTCGACTATATCTGCATGCTGCTAGCCCGAAAGATGACTTTCCACTTCCACATATCGACGTTCTTGTTGATCAGGCTGCAATGCATGCAGTTTACTCCTTTATGGATGGTTATTCAGGCTATAACCAAATCTTGATGGATCCAGAAGACAAGAATAAAACTGCATTTACCACGCCTTGAGGAACCTTTTGCTATTGAGTTGTGCCGTTTGGCTTGAAGAATGCCGGGGCGACATATCAGAGGGCAATGGTGATCATATTTCACGACATGATTCATAATGAAGTAGAAGTATACGTTGATGACCTGGTCGTGAAGTCGAAAGAAGATGAAGATCATATCAATGTACTCATGAAAGTCTTCGATAGACTCAAACAGGTGAACCTGAAAATTGTAATTCTAGTAAATGCATACTCGCGCGTCACCTCAGAAAAATTACTTTGGATTTATTATATAGCCGGAGAGGTATAGAAAATCGACCTCTGATAAAATCAAGGCAAGTTCCAAGGATAATCGCCGCCTCCCAAGAATCAGAAAGAAGTACGTGGATTTTTAGGAAGGCTAAACTATATAGGGCGATTCATATCTCAACTCACCTCCACCTGTGAGCCCATTTTCAAACTCTTGCGGAAGGGTAAGACTTGCAAGTGGAATGGCGAATGCCAAGCAGCATTCGACAAGATTAAAGAGTATCTGAAGAGCCCTCCGGTATTAATGCTGCCGGTCCCTAACAGACCATTGTTGCTATATGTGACTGTACATGAAGAGTCTATGGGAGCTTTGCTAGCTCAGAATGATGATACAGGAAAGAAAGAACGGGCTATATATTATTTGAGTAAGAAGTTCAACGACTGCGAAAATTCGGTACTCCTCGATTGAAAGACGTGTTGCGAGTCGCTTGGGTCGCTCAACGTCTTCGCCACTATCTGCAAAGCCACACAACATGGCTAATTTCAAGAATGGATACGATCAAGTATATTTTTGAAAATCCATATCTGACCAATCGCATCGCTCGATGGCAGGCCTTGCTCTCACAATACGACATTGTCTACATGACCCAGAAGGCAATAAAAGGAAGCGTTATAGCGGATATGCTCACTAACCAGCCTGCAGACAATTATGAGCCTGCAGTTGTGGATTTTCCCTGAGAAGACATCTTGGCAACGTCGAAGGAAGAAGAAGATCAGAATTCTAGTGATGAGACTTGGGTCATGAGGTTTGATGGAACTTTGAACTCGCTAGGCAAAGGGGTTGGCGCCGTTCTAATATCGCCAGAAGGCAAACATTACCCAGTTGCTGCTAAGTTGAAATTCAAATGCACAAACAATGTTGCAGAATATGAAGCTTGTGCCTTAGGTATCAAAATGGCTCTCGACATAAAGGTAAGAAAGCTTATGGTTTATGGAGATTCAAGCCTCATTATACATTAGATGCAAAATGAATGGAATACTAGAGATCCGAAGTTAACTCCCTACCATGAATACATCAGTGCCTTGATTTAGCAAATTTGATGAAATTCATTTCGACCATGTTCCAAGGGAGCAAAATCAAATAGCTGATGCTCTGGCAACACTGGCATCCATGATCTCCTTAAACGACGATAATGAAACAGAGTATGTAAAGATACATTGTCATGACAGTCCTGCCTACGATGTTCTTAATGTAGAAGACGAATCTGACGGGAAACCTTGGTACTATGATTTTCTAACGTACTTAAAAAGTCAAAGTTACCCCCCATACGCCTCGGAGAATGATAAGAAGACTATCCGTAGGCTAGCTACAAGTTATTTCATCAGTGGAGATGTTCTGTATAAGAGATCCTTTGATGGAATACTCTGGAGATGCCTAAACGACAAGGAGGCTAAGAAAATGATTGAAGAAGTACATGAAGAAAGTTGTGGGTCGCACTCTAGCTGTCACAACATTGCAAGAAAGATCTTGAGAATAGGGTATTACTGGTTTAAAATGGAAACTGATTGCATTGAGTACGTTAGAAAGTTCCACAAATGTCAGGTTTATGCAGACAGAGTTCGTCTACCCGCTAGCCATCTTAACGCGTTTGCTCCCGTCTGGCCTTTCTGTATGTGGGGCATTGATATGATCGGCCCGATCTTCCCGAAGGCTTCCAATGGTCATCGATTTATCTTGGTCGCTGTTGATAATTTTACAAAGTGGGTGGAACCTGCTTCATATGCCAGCGTGACTATGAATGTAGTAACAAAATTCCTTAAGAACAATATTATTTGCCGATACGGGCTCCCCGAGCGAATCATCACTGATAATGGGACGAATTTGAACAACAAGATGGTAGACAGATTATGCAGTGAATTCAAGATCAAACATCATAACTCAGTGCCATATCGTCCGCAAATGAATGGTGGTGTTGAGGCGGCCAACAGCAACATTAAGAAGATTATTCAGAAAATGACGGTCACATATAGAGACTGGCATGAAATGCTCCCATATGCATTGTTTGCATATAGAATCACTGCTAGAGTCTCAACTGGGGCAACCCATACTCACTCGTCTACGGGACAGAAGCAGTGATACCTATAGAAGTTGAGATTCCTTCCCTACGTGTACTGGATGAAACGCAGCAAGATGAAGAGGAGTGGATCCGCTACCGACATGATCAGTTAAACCTGATTGACGAGAAGAGAATGGCTGCACTTTGTCACGGAAAAATTTATCAGAAAAGGATCTCACGAGCTTTTAATAAGAATGTCAGAGAACGTGGGATCGAGGAAGGCGATATGGTGGTCAAGCAAAATAACCCGATGGTTCCAGACACGAGAGGAAAATGGACCCCCAATTACGAGGGTCCCTATGTTGTTAAGCAGATTTTCTCAGGAGGGGCTCTAGTATTAGCTGAAATGGACAATCCCAATTGTCGAATTGTCGTTAATTCAGATGCTGTGAAAAAGTATTACGCATAGATTGTAACTTCGCCTGCATTGAAATGCCATTACCGTTCATTCTCTCAGATAGATTTGATCTTGTACTTCAAGGGTAGAAAGACGACAAAAACAAAATGAAAAAGGATAAAAGATTACGCCCGCTAGATCCAAACGATCTAGGCAAAACTTGTTAGGGCATATTCCGTCACTATGGTTAAACACAAATTTCAGCAAGACATTGAAATATTAGTAAGTTAAGCCAATTGTCATTATTCAGACGCGCATATTAAGACTCTACTATTAGGCCACATCAAAAACTGTCTTTGAACCCCACTATTCCTATAAACAAGCCAATAATACCTATAGCTCCACAAAATTAAAAGCCGGTCTTCATTTATCCGAACCATGGTAATTTTTCATTCGAAAAGCAATGTTGATAATTTTACATGAAATTTTGTCATCCTGGCATAACAAGTATTTTCCATAAAATCAAGAAAAACAAAGGCACCAAATAGCAACATTTGGCTCGATCTTATTCAAGAGATAATTTTGATGATGATCGCGGCAATGATAAGTAAACATGACTTCAACAAGATCCACGTAGAAATTTCCGCCGTTCAAGCTGAAAAAAAATTCTTAGAAGAAAATTTTCAAACTGGGAAGACTTTTTCGCAGAAAATTTTCATAAACTGGGGCAAATAATTCGGAAACTGTGGCAAATTCTTCAGAAAATTTCCTTAAACTGTGGTGGATTTTCGACGAAATTTCGCATAAAATAGACAGATTTACCGACAAAATCTACAAAAGTTACAGCAGAACTTTCACATAAAAGATGACTGATATCTCAAGAACCATGTGTGAAGCCTGAAAAAGGACCAAGTGGCTAGTTTCCCAACGATGGTCCTACCATAAAGCAAGCATAAAAAAACAAGTTGCACGACTTACATATCACACACGAACATTTATTTCAGATTTTGCGCTTCGGACGATAGCTCAAATCACAATATGAGTATCCCTCACAAGATTTCTACGAAAAGTTCCAATCCTCAAATTTTCTATCCAGTCTTATTTTTTCACCCAGGGTAGAAAAAAGTCTACCCAGCTTATATCTCTTCACTCAGGTTAGGAAAAAGTCTACCCAGCTTTTATCTCTTCACCCAGAATAGGGAAAAGTTTATCCAGTTTAATTTTTTCACCCAGGGTAGAAAAAAATCTACCCAGCTTTTATCTCTTCACCAAGAATAGGGGAAAGTCTATCTAGTTATTTTTTTCCATCCAGGGTAGTGAGAAGTCTACCCAACTTTTATTTTTTCACCCAAGGTAGGAGAAAACCTACCCAGCTTTTATCTTTTCACCTAGAATAGGAAAAAGTCAATCCAATTTTATTTTTTCACCAAATGTAGGGTTAAGTCTACCCAACTTTTATCTCTTCAGCCAAGGTAGGGAAAAGTCTACCCAGCTTTTATCTCTTTACCCAGGATTGGGAAAGTCTACCCAGCTTTTATTTCTTCATCCAGGGTAAGTGAAAGTCTATCCAGCTTTTATTTTTCATAGGGAAAAGTCTATCCAGTTTTATTTTTTCTCCCAAGGTAGGAAAAAATCTACCCAGCTTTTATTTCTTCACCCAGGGTAGGAAAAAACCTACCCAGCTTTTATCTTTTCACCCAGGGTAGGGGAAAGTCTATCCGATTTTATTTTTTCACCCACGGTAGGGGAAAGTCTATCCAGCTTTTATCTTTTCACCCAGGGTAGGAAAAAGTCTATCCAGCTTTTATCTTTTTACCCAGAATAGGGAAAAGTCTACCCAGCTTTTATCTCTTCACCCAGGGTAGGGAAAATTCTACCCAGCTTTTATCTCTTCACCCAGGATAGGGGAAAGTCTATCCAGTTTTATTTTTTCACCCAGGGTAGGAAAAAGTCTACCCAGCTTTTATCTCTTCACCCAGGATAGGGGAAAGTCTATCCAGTTTTATTTTTTCACCCATGGTAGGGGAAAGTCTACCCAGCTTTTATTTTTTTACCCAGGGTAGGGGAAAGTCTACCCAGCTTTTAACTTTTCACCCAGAATAGGAAAAAATCTATCCAGTTTTATTTTTTCACCCAGGGTAGGGGAAAATCTACCCAGCTTTTATCTCTTCACCCATGGTAGGAAAAAGTCTACCTAGCTTTTATCTCTTCACCCAGAATAGGGAAAGTCTACCCAGATTTTATCTCTTCACCCAGGATAGGGAAAAGTGTACCCAGCTTTTATCTCTTCACCCAGGATAGGAAAAGTCTATCTAGTTTTATTTTTTCACCCAGGGTAGGGAAAAGTTTACCCAGCTCTTATCTCTTCACCCAGGGTAGGGGAAAAGTCTACCCAGCTATTATCTTTTCACCCAGGGTAGGGAAAAGTCTATCAGTTTTTATTTTTTCACAAAGGGTAGGGAAAAGTCTACCCAGCTTTTATCTTTTCACCCAGGGTAGGGGAAAGTCTATCCAGCTTTTAGCTTTTCATTTTTTTATTTTTTTTCACCCAGGATAGGAGAAAGTCTACCTCAATATCATCTTTTGGAGACTTTTTATCAATTTGAATTATATTTTCTTAGTCATTTCGGTTGTTAAATAAAATCAGGATTAAATCTAGGCCGGTAATCAATAAATTCAGTCTCCGAGGGAACGATACTCTATTCACTCTTTATTACTTGTGCGACTAGTGCGCTTGCTAGAATTTACGCATCAAGTTTTTGGCGCCGTTGCCGGGGACTGAAGTTTTGTTGATATCGATCTCCAAACTTTGTTAAAAAAAAAAATGTAAAAAAAAAAAAGAATTATGCAATAATTTACTCCACTGCCTTGGGTACCTAGTAACTAGAAGTATTCATGAGACCCATGTTTACTTTTACGTCAAACGGTAGCTCACGGTATGAGTATGCAAAGCACCTTAAGTGTGTCTTATCAAGTAACCGGTTGCCTTCATCACCATTGTCGGTGGTCGCGTCAAAAGATAAATTACAACTTAAGGAATGAAAAAGAGAAAAAAAGAAAGAAAAAATATTGGTTTAGGAGATCGGTCTTGAATTCATTTATAATTATTGATTGTAATTAGATAGTCTAAATAACTTGGCTTGAATTATGTTGCGCACAAACATACTTAAGAATTTTAAATATTGTTTATGATGTTTGAGTTATGTTTTCATGATAGCAATTGACTGCAATGATTTTGATTTTTCCTTAATATACTTGGGAGATGAATATGATGATTCATACAATTTGATAGACACCTAACTAAATCGGTCATGTTTGAGAAAAATTTTATTTTGGTTTTCTTGAGGACAAGAAAAATGCTAAGTTTGGGGTATTTGATAAGTATAATTTTTATATATAAATTTAGTATTGATTATACACTAATTTTATTATTTGTTGTTTGTTTGCAGGTCAAAATTATTAAATTGAAGTAAAATGTGCATTAAATGTTCGACCGATGGATCGGAGCACTTTTGCATTATCCTGGATAGATTTGAAGCCCAGCTGAAGCCTTTGAAGCTTGTGAAAAATGAAAAAAATAAATAAGTAGATGCCAAAAGAAATGAAGGAAAGCAACTCAAATGAAGAAAAACTAAAAGGAGAAAATTTTATTTTGGAAAATTAAAGAAGAGAAGAAAATGAAGGAAGAATGTAAGATATAAATAGGAGGAGAGACATGCATAAGAGAAGGACCCCGTTGTGAGAATAAAGCTTGTAATTTTGATTTATTTTTATCATTTCTCCATGGAATAAAATCTTCGAGGACACAATTTGTAGTCTAACTATGAGAATATGAATTTCTTTATCAAGTTATTCTAGAACATAGTTAATTCAATATCGGATGTTTCACTGTTTTTAATGCTTTTAAGTGATTGATCACCACTTAAATGAAACGATGATTTATGATGAGATTGAAAAATAAATCATAAATAATGCTTCTAGTGAAACATACCACAAAATCATGTAAAATAGAGATATTTACATAGAATTCGTGGCAGCAATAAAGTCCCTAAAATATAATGCGTTTCCCTCTAATCAACCTGCATAAAGATATAGTAGGTGAAATGAGAGAAATAGTTTTAATATTTATCGAGAGAGAATATTAAATAATAAAAAAGACTTGCTGGAAATTGAATTAACATTGTTCAGAGTGCTAGATAAAAGAATTTACATTATCATAGCGAATGCAAATTGTGTACCTCAATATCATCTTTTGGAGACTTTTTATCAATTTGAATTATATTTTCTTAGTCATTTCGGTTGTTAAATAAAATCAGGATTAAATCTAGGCCGGTAATCAATAAATTCAGTCTCCGAGGGAACGATACTCTATTCACTTTTTATTACTTCTGCGACTAGTGCGCTTGCTAGAATTTACGCATCAGGGAGGCTGACAACAACAACAAAAAAAAAAAAAAAAAAAAAAAAAAAAAAAAAAAAAAAAGAAGGAAAGAAAGCAAAAAACAAAGAGAAACCAGAGAAAAAAAAAGAAAAAGAAAGAAGAAGAAGAAAGAAAGAGAGGGAGAGGGAGGTTGATCGGCCAACAAGTTGACCTTGACGGTATCACCACCGTCGTCCTCAAGGTGTAGAGGTGATCGCGTGACCGCCCACGACGCCCGTCGAAGCTCGCCGGCGCCGTACCAAGGTTGCACCCTATCACCGTTTTTCACGAACACTTCTCGAAACTCAAGGTAACTCCTCCAAAACCACCCCATCGCTGTCCTAAACACACTAAACACCTTGGGACGTCACCATAACTCGCCTCCGGTGAGCCACGGCGGCCGGAATCTAGAAATAAAAATAAATAACCGAAATTGCACCCTCTCATATATCTTTACACAAGCACCAAAATGAAAATTCTGGATACCACACCATCGAACTCAGGACCCTCTGAAAACCTTAAGAACACCTATGCAGTTCCAAAACTCGGCGATCTTTCAAACACGTTGAAAAGTCGCAAACTCGATAACTCGAAAATGAAGCACCGGACACAAATTTTGGCGTCGCCAATGGGTGCGGAACATTAAAAAAGCCCTAGGATAGCCTCGGTAGGCTGGTGAAGTCAGCCGCCGGCGGTGACCGCGAGCTGCAAATCGCAGCTCGCGGCGGTCTCGAATTAAAAACGATGACCGGCTTGGCTTGTCACGTGACCGGCCAAGCTGGTCATCGTGCGAGTCTAAAGCTCGCGCGGACCCGGATTCAATCCGGGTCCGACCCAGGCGCGCGACGCGCTTGGGCGCGAGCGCAACGCTCGCTGGCCGGACCAATCTGGTCCGGCCAAGCCCGTTTAGGGCCCAATTAATTTAATTTCATATTTTATCGATTTTTAATCAATTTTTAGCGGTTATAGGTGTATACTTGTAACTCGAGCATAAATCTGGAGGTGTATACTTCCTAATTGTTTGTTTTTTAGCATAAAATTATTTTATAAGTCAATAATTTTATAAAGAGTTATCCACATTTAATAAAAATGAATTATAGGTGTATATTTATAATTCAACTAACAATTAGAAATAGAGGTGTATACTTCTTTTTTCTAATTCGTAATAAAAAAATTAAAAATTAGGGCGATGAAGGGGAAACGGAAACGCGCTGAGCCCAACATTAATAAAAGATTTTTTTTTCTTTTTCTCTCTCTTTGGCACGCACTCTTCGACACTAAACAAACACAATTTACGAACTATACATTTATTTATTCATTTATTATGCAACGTCTATAAATATATCGTTATTTGAAATTAGTCTCCCTCGGTCGTATAAACTAAGGAATAAAACAGTGGTGTATACTAGTGTTCCATTTTCCTTAGCTTATACGAACGAGAAATTCGCATACGTATAGTAGCAGCAAATGAGTGGTGTATACTAACTCTGCACATCTATTATATGTATTGGAGGAAGACAAATCTCATTTAAATAATGAAAAATATGTATATAGGATCGGTGTATACTGATTCAATATCATTAGTTCTATGATTTAAATGTAGTTATCAAATACTGAAATGAGAAATAGGTGTACACTTATTCTCTTTTTACGTATCTGGTAAACAAAAAACGATATATTTATACATGTCGAAATTCATGCAAATATAAACCCAAAATTATCGTAATCACTTATAAAGTACCCTCTCTCGAGGGGCGCTGTAGGAGTGTTCCACCTTCCCTACACGTAACTAACGAGTGAACATAAGAATCTCAACGTGCTTTATCCGATTTCCTAGATTTCCATAAATATCTAGGTGGCGACTCCAAACCCTTTCCCATTCGGAGGAAGGTCGTCAACACAGTTCAGTGAACTCATTCATCCAATGAGCACCTACACACTTGCTTCAGTGTCAACTACACGCGTAGTAATGAGATCACTACTCTCATCGTGAGCAAGCAAGCTGTGTGTTAGTCTTTCCGGTGACATTGAGCCCCTACTCAATGCACCTATGACAAAAAAAATTCTGGACTTAGGTTTATAAGATATTATGTCTCATTATAATGATCAGCTATCATGATTCTAATTCTGTTGCCTTAGTCCATGTGGTTTATCACATACATTCATATAACATATTAAACATGACGATACGATAAATAAACAAATAACCATAATCAAAGAAACTAAAATAGTTTATTACAAAAATATGTTTGCCAAAATATCTAATATTATTGACTTTTAGGGCAATTATCCTTTCAATCTCCCACTTGCACTTAAAGCCAAGTGTCTTTGAATATCATATGTGTCTTTGAATAGAACTAGCTTAGAAAATCTTTGGCCGAGGTACAATGTGAATTAAGAAATGTTCTTAATGTCACAGACGAGCAAATCTATTAAGACAGATACATGTGATTGAGCTATATTAGAGTTTGACAGATATCCATACTCTAAGCTCATTCGGTATGTTAGAAAGAAACAGAAAGATTATAGGGCATGGAAACTATTCGCATAAAGGTTTCAATATTCATACCACACGGGTATTCATGGCACGTTGCTAGACGTTAACCATGATCTGTGAATAAATATAATTTGGTTGAATTAATTATTTGTTAATTAGATGAATCGAATATTTATTCACTGCCGGCGTGGTATTGAACCTAATGGGTCACACGCAGATGAGATGCGATCGCGAAAAACCGAAATTTTGTGTATGAGAGGCTGTTTCTGCCAATGTCCAAAATATTGGACCGAAGTTTTGCAAAATGCTTGAGGGCGTGTTTTGCAAAATGGAAAAAGAGTGGATTTTTTGTGTAATATGAAATCCTATATATATGCATGTACAGTTCTCTTCTTCCCCGCCGCCGAAACAACCAGCACCGCGAGAAGAAAACCTAACCCCGCTAGCACGAGTTTGGTTCTTCTCGTTCGAGCGCCTCCACTCCGCCACCTCCTCCTCCGGTCAGCGACGCCGGCGAGCTTTTCGAGTTCGTTTAAGGTTGCGAATAGTTCGTCGATCCGGGAATTCCGTGAAGCTCTAGGTCGGCGGTCGCAGCGTTCCACCGAGTCGCCGACTGTTCTTCATCCAACTTGACTGCGGGCGGACGACGACGCCAAGTTCCGGTGACATCATCGTCGCCAGGCTCTCAGGTGCAACTGTTGCACCAAGACTCCGCGCGCATGTTCCGACTTTCACGTCCGGCTCGACATAGAGACATGCACGGAAGTAATGACAGAGATACGGCACCGGGCCGTTGAAAACAGGTATCTTCTTCCCTTCTTCTTTCTCCAAGTGTTACCCCTGCTGATCTGAGATTGTGTCGGCGTCGGCTACGGTGCAAAGCAAAACTTGTGGATCGGCAGCGCTTGGAGAAGAAGAAGAAGAGGAAGAAGATACTGTTCACGGCGGGCCTTCTTTTGATCCGATCAAATTGGGCCCGAATCCGGTTTTAATTCTGATTAAAATCGGATTTCGGTTTCGCGAGCGTCTCAGCGTGGACTTGCATTAGAGGCCGGGTATTTTTGCGGCTCAATTCATCAGAATCCGATGATCATTGCGCGGCGTGTACGACTCGCCAAGGTATATCGATAAACTCGTAACGCAATTAGAAGCATGATAAGGTTGAGTTAAAATTAATTAGATTAATTTTAATTATTATGCTTGGTTTACATGCGATGTAATAACATGCAATGTAATTATACCTGTTGAGTTTAAATTTCCGCTGCGCATCTGATGTGTTTTTCGACCCCCATAACTCAACAGGTATATTTTCCCACACTCCGAGAAGCAAATCGTATGTTTCTTTACATTTAACTCCGAGATGCAAATTGGGTAAATCTTTGCATTTACAAATCTCGCGATACAAACTGGGTACATCTTTACATTCACAAACCCTAAGATGCAAATCGGATACATCTTTGCATTTACAAACCCCCAGATGCAAATCGGTTACATCTTTGCATTTACAAATCATGAGATGCAAATCGGGTGCATCTTTGCATTTACCCCGATATGTAAATCGGGTATATCTTTGCATTCACAAATTCTGAGATACAATTCGAGTACATCGTTGCATTCACAAACACCGAGATGCAAATTGGGCATCTTTGCATTCACAAACGCCGAGATGCAAATCGGGTACATCTTTGCATTTAGAAACCCCGAGATGCAAATCGGTACATCTTTATATTTAGAAACTCCGAGATGCAAATTGAGAACATTTTTGCATTAAACAAACCTCGAGATAATCGGACACATCTGTCACGACCCGCGAGCCGAGAGCCGTGATGAGTGGAAATAATTTTTCGCAAAGAAATAAATTTTGAAATAAATAGTATCGCGAAAGCTTAAACAATCGAGGAGTTCATTTCAAATCTCAAATACTCAGATTTAAAATATCAAATTTAAAATATGGTAGAGCCGCAACCTGGACATTCGGTCCGAGACGAGAACCCGCGGGGGAGACGGTTCGGTCTCAGCCCGAGCTCAGATTGCATAGGATACTAATGTATCAATCTCCCCAGATGACACAAAAGGATCCTAAGCAATCTAAGGTCCAAACCACTTTAAAACCTTATGTAAATACCTTGAAAACCGTGTTTTCGAAATACCGGCTCGACCTGTATTTTTCCAAAAGTTTTGGGATTGTTAAACCTCTAGTTAGTAATTATAAGAACCCCGCGAAGCATCGAAATCAAAATTGAAAGCCAAATACGAAAATTTCAACGATGAATTCTAGAGCTACTTTCGGTCGACTGTATTTAATTATCGGTCGACCGAAAGTCGACCAGAAACGAATAACAGAACAGCTACAGGTTTCGGTCGACCGATCCAATATTTCGGTCAACCGATACCTGCAGGTTCTGCAAAAACAGGTTTGCAGCAACCAAATTCTCAACACCCCACTTTCTTAAATATTTTTCCAAATCCTTCAAATATCATGTATTCACACACATATATCCAAAATACACATGCAGGTATCGATTTCCAACCAAAAGCACTTCTAAATCTCATTAAACAAGACATTTTCGAAACGTCAAAAATACGAACTTTAACTCAAGTAGTCGAATTTTGATCAAGCCACAATTTCATTCATTTGCAATTGTTACGAGTACCCAAATAACCAAATACATATGCGACAAGATTCAAATCCCATTTCGAAGAAGTTTAGAACAAAATTGCCGTTAAACCTTTCATATAAACTACTAGCCAACATTCATTACAACGTTTAGAAACTTAAACCTCATAATTCTCAAGGTTTACTTCTCTAAAAGCGTTCCGATACATTTAAAGCAAAATATGCAAAATACAAGCCATGTAAGTTAATACTTCCCATTTACACAAAACTTTACAGTGATGATAACTAATTACTATGGGATTCCTATGTGTGTTATTACTAGGCCAACCCAAGTTATCACCTCTGATCCCCACAAATCCTCGCAAGCTAATGCCGAGGCAACGGATCTGAAAAGAAGAAAACAAGGTAAGCATAAGACTTAGTGAGCGGTACAATTCGCGAAGCCTCCCGCCGTAAATAACCATCACATCAATAATGCAATAATCCATCTCATAAATCAAACATAACAATAATGAACATTAGAGTTCATGGCAAACAATAAAACACAACCACATACTTATCACCATTCATCTTTGTTATGGTTAGCGTTTCGACTAGGACTAACCACCTGTTAGTTCCTCCTCATATTGCGTCGTGTTTAGGTACTCGACCCGTGAGCTTTGGGTATCAATTGTGCAGTACAAGATCAAGAATCTTTCCGCAGTGCACATAAACGCAACATGACCCTCAGTGGAGGCGATCCCATAGACGTCTAATGGGAGCTACTCGGAAATCTGGTCAGTATCCGGAGTGACCGTCACGATCCTCACCTGGTATTGTAGCCACCGCCCCGGCCAAAGGGTCGATTCTAAACTACGTCCACTGGCCCCATTTGGGGTACATAATCTTTTTCTGGCGCCTCCGCGGCTCCTGCCCGTCACCCATCCTGAATCGTACT
>MJHO01000280.1:0-16013 GCA_002076135.1 Xerophyta viscosa
CAGAATTTGTTGCTCGCTGTCCTCCTTGATTCCATACCTTCGTTTAGCTGCACCTTGCTTCAAAGATTCTCCTGGATCAAGGAATCTTCGAGGAACCACGTAAATCTCTGTGTTTTATGATATTTTCCGTCCATCTTTATGGCATCGTGAGTCGGATTCCCTAAATTACCAAACCCCATTCATCATTTGGTGCCGTCAATGGAAAAGTAGACGTTGAGGCGATGTCGGACGGTGACGCGGCGCATAAAACAGCTCGACGAGGAAAGGTGTTCCAGCAAGCGATGCTGAAGCGGAACCCCGCAGCCTAGCCAGAGCCACCTGTGGTCGCAATAACAACAATGATGATGACCCCCAAGAACAATGTGCCAGTTCCAATGGGCCAACGTGCTTCTCTTTCTCACGTCCTTCTCACGTGCTTCTCTTTCTCGGTGTTCTTTTTCCTCCCCCTTTTTCTCTTTTTCTCTAGCTTTTATTATTCTTTTTTTTCTTCATCCAGCAATTGAATTCCCATTGATGTTTTTGCTGTTTTTGGGTTAAGATCTATCCATGAATAGCATATTCAAAATGCTAATTTCAGCATGATTGATTCTGAAATTTTCTTTATTTGTTGCCCTTATTTTACCCTGCTATTTTGGCCTCTTATACTGCTGAAATTAGCTCTTGCCTAAACAGAAAAGTTGTAGCCATACTTGCTCAGCTTTCCAAATCTCAAGAAACACATCAATCGGAGTTTATAGAGAACGTTATGCCTAAAATACAACAGCTTGTTCTGATTTCCAGCAAAATCTGTTCATAATCTCCAAATCAGTCCTAAAATCATTTCTCCTGCAAAACATTCACCAAACACATCAAAAGACCAATTTGAACACTAAATTAAGCGTAACATACACAAGTTTCATCATAACTAACATCACAAATAAAATGCTATCAGCTGTTCAAAAGGGTTTTGAAAAGATATAGATTGAGTCCGGTATTTGATAAAATGATTTTGAACAAGTTTTACGGTTTCTAAAAGAGTTTGGATCTTAGATTGTTACAGAGCCTAGTATATCAATGAGAGAGATTGATGCACTAGAATTTTTAGCAAGTTAAGTTTGGGTTTGGGATGAAACCGCCTCTCTCGCTTGTGTTCGTCTTAAACTGGAAAGTCCTGACTACGGCTCGATCCTTGTTTTCTAAACAAAGTTTCTCTGAATGAATTTCATTTCAAAACCTTTCCTT
This sequence comes from Xerophyta viscosa, assembly GCA_002076135.1. Lineage (NCBI taxonomy): Eukaryota > Viridiplantae > Streptophyta > Magnoliopsida > Pandanales > Velloziaceae > Xerophyta > Xerophyta viscosa. Next base: position 1,222 of record MJHO01000280.1, read on the forward strand.
TGTATTGAGTTTCTGCAAAGGTGTTTGATTTTCAAATGAGAATGTCTGCCGCGGTCCCTGGTTTGTGGGTTGTGACAATTATCGTTTCGATGTGTGTTGTTGTGTTTGGCTCTTGGTGTTTGTCTTGTATTATTAAGCTGATGATGCGTGTAAAACGTGTACCGCAAGTGTACAGGTCGCACAAGTAATAAAGTGTGATTAAGAATATCGTTCCCTCGAGGATTGCCACGCTAAGTACCGAGCTTTGTATAACCTTATAATTATTTAAGCGGTCGAATGTGAATGTCGTTTTATCTTTAAATTAAAGCCAGTAAGTAAAATCTGGAATTTACGGTGACTCAATCAATTAAAAGACGGGATTTTGATTTTACCACAATGCAAGGAAATCATATCAATGCTATTGGTATCGCCAAAATATAAGTTATCCAAATTGTATGTGAATTCGTTAATGACTACTTCTCTCTCGAGTTGTAATCTAACAATCCCTCCTAACTAATTTCCTAGATCTCTCTATGAAAATTAATTAAGATAAAGTGTAATTACTTTTCTCTCGAAATCGCAATTACCTAATTGTTAACAATTTCTCCTATATCTCTATACGAAGAAATCACTAACAACTGCATTAAGATATACGAATTCAACAGAATAATCACACAAACTCCACATCTCTGTTTTTATTTATGCAATAATTCAATCTAATCCAAGAACAAGTCCTAACTTCTCTCTCGAGTTGCTAGCAAACCTAAAACTCACAATTTCACTACTTAACCACATAGCAAAATCACAAGTCCATAAGATTAGATATACACACAATTGATAGATAACACATTTAAAATAATCAACCAACAACAATGATCAATCCTTTAACATATGGTTATATCAAAATCCCTAAAATTAAATTTAGTTCATGATAATTCCTATAAAGGAAATACAATATCGACATAGAATATTTTAATAATAAGATGAATCCGTAAACTTGATAGAGAAGATGCGTTTGCCGCCTCGTCTCCGAGTATCGGTTGCAACCCCGCTCCAAATTTTCGCTGCACCTTCTCTCCTTGCTGTTGTCCTATCTTCTTGCCGCCGTCCTCCGTTTCTCCCAAAATCTCAGAAAATTCCCCTCTAGAAAAAAATTACTTCCAGCCGTTTCAATGTTGTTAATCGCTCCCGTGAAAAGATCCAACCCCCCCTAAAAAAAATCCTCCAGCCGAACTTTGTTTTTGCTTGTAATTCCCTTCCATCTAATCCAAGCCATCCATTATATTATGAGTTGATCTTAGCTGTACAATGTTATTAATGGCTGCCTCCAAATCTAAGCCATTAATTGTCTTGAAGTGCTTCTTTCATCCAGCCGTCCAATACATACCATAAGGTTTAATTTTCAGCTCCTCCAATCCTAGCCATTAATCTCCCTTTTAATCACAAACCGAATCCAGCCGGCTTGCTTACTGTATTTTGGGTGTTATATTTGTACTTCAATACATATTCAGCTCCAATTAATATTTTTCCCCTGATATCAACCACATAACAATAAAATTAGTTATAATTCATGCTAAATTTGTATATAAAAATTAGACTTATCAGCTGATTGGTTGTATCTTTGGATTTGTACTTAAGCCGATATCGAGGATGGTATTTGACATTGGGTTTTACTATTCGTTTAAGCTATACGCTGTGTTCCTGACTTTTGGATTTGTGATTTGATATCGGTGGGTTAAAGGCAAGATGTTCTCTGAAACTGTTTTCGTGAGAAGTTTGCGTAACACCGATGTGCTGTATTTGATCGCTTTAACCTTCGTGTATAAACTTGGTATTTTGAAGACTTAAGTGTTATGGCTTTCATGAGTTTGATATATCCAGATTTGTTTCGAGTTTTAATTTTGATTTTTAATGGTGTTATAAGGGAGAGCATACAATATAACTTTTCTTAGAAGGAGTGGAGCCTTTGTTTGAGACGATGCAATTGAGTTTCTTGAAGGACTTGAAGTCGTATCCCTTATCATATTGGGAAGGCAATTGTCGTAGCTAACTGATGCTGATGGGTTTATCCTCACCAGGATGGGGATGACGCACGCTTCGTAGATCTTTTTCGAATGACGTAGATGGTTACGGAGAGTAGTCCGCGCAGACGAGATAGAGGAACAGTCTTGGTTAAGTAAAGTGATTATCAAGACGATGTTTAACGTGGAAAACCCTCAATGGATGGTAGAAAAACCACGGAGAGGAACGGAGTCCTCCAAAGTTCACTATGTTTGTTTTGTGAATACAAGTATCGTACTGAGTGTACTGTATCTCTCTCTTACTTCCCTCCCCACTTAGAGTTACAAGTGGGGGTTTTTATACAGAGGTTAAGGGGTATTATAGTAGTTAATTACCCGCTGAATTACTGTAGTATTACACGTGTCTTTATCCAGGGGTGTAAGAGTCATCGCGCTTCTCGGGTTTGCAGCACGGGGTGCTGTCCGTTGGTAGGCACGGCGTCTTTCCCGTTGGTATCATAGTCCACGCTCTGGTAACCGGATACCATTGTGGTTTCGACGGGGTACGTCTCGTACGTTTAACGGGGAGCAGCTCGTTAGGTTCCATGTTTGGGCCGTATCATCTGCCCCCCGACAGATGGGACATCTTGTCGGCCCATCTGTCGGAACGTATTTCTTCGGAGTCGCGCGCGCTATTTTCTGTGGCCTTCCGTAATGGTTTTTGGCATGGCCTGTCCGAACTTGGACACCTGTCATACGGCGATTCGCGAGACGAGTTACCGCGTAGAGGACTGTCGTTCTCTACGGTTATAAGTAGAGCCCGCGGTCATTTTTTTCGTTTCACCGTGGCTTTTCTCTCCGGAGTGAAAAAATCTTCAACGAAGAGCTTTCCTGTCTCTTCTTCTTTCTGTGTTTCGTGTCTGACGAAGAGCTTTCCAATCTTCTTCTTTTTTCACATCTCGTCAAGTTTAAGGTATGTCTTCTCGTAGCTCGTCGAGCACGGAGTCTAGTAGCGGCCCAGGTTCCAGCGATAGGCCTAACGTTCCAATCCCGTTAACTCCGCGTGTTCCTCCTATATATGGGGGGCCGCCTGTGTCCTCAGAATTCTATCGAGGGACCAAAACGACCCCGAGGGGTAGTTTTTCATCAGTCAAAGTTGTGAGCAGCTTTCGTTTAGATTAGGATGAGCGCAACGTTCGCTGAAGATCGTGGGTAAGGGCAGCGGCGAGAAAGGGTTGGGCCGGTGGGCAGCCTCGAACTAGTCTAGGCCAAAAGGCCCAAGGGTTCCTCCTGCTGAGTTTCAAATCCTCGTACTGCCGTCTCTTCGGTCACGCGAGGAGCAGTTGGCCCAGTGGATGAGAAGAATATGGCGTCCCGTCTGACTTCAGGCCCAGGACGGGCCCTGCGATGGAAAGGATGACAAGTATAATCCGGGAGTGGGTGCCAATCCGTCTTGACATGTCAAAGCTGGTCCCTTCGCTTTCCCGCTGTTGCCGGTTTTATGTTCAATTGTTCGCATATTATGTCGTTACTCGGTCGTTAACGTCTTTTTGCCTTTGTTTTGATTTGTCTGTTATGTGAAGGTGTCGTTGTGATCGTAGCTGCTGGCCTCCATGAGCCAGGTGCTCGCCGTCGTCAAATGGCGAGAGAGGATCCTGGAAAAGGCTGGGGCAATTCGGGACGAAATGGTGAAGTTAATCCAGGAGCGGGACGAAGCCGCCAATTTGGCCAAGGAGCAAGAAGAGCTAGCTGCTTCGCTCCAGGTGAAGGTTGATGCGGCAAAGAAGAACGAGAAGAGTTATACTAAGTTTGCGCGGGAAGAAGCAGCTAGGACGACTAAGTCGTTGAGTGATAAGGACGCTGAGATCGCCAGGCTTCAGGCCATGGTTGAGGCGAAGGACCTGGAGCTTCAACAAGTGCCTGGGAAGGTGATCGAGGAGTATCGGGCTTCGAACGAGTTCGCCATGGAGAAGGGGAAGCATGCCGTAGTCTTCAGTCATTTTATTTATTTTGAAATGGTGAGGAGACTCCGCCAGCGATTTTCTAAGGAAGGGGAGGAGTTCTTTGAGTTTTTGGACGAGGAGGACGTCGTTCGAAGTGCCGGGACTAGGCGCGACTCGGGCGCTCAGGCGTTCTCTGACGAGGAAGATGAAGGTGACAATAACGACGCCGGAGGCCCTGCAGGGTCCGGGAAGGCCGGTGCCCCCGAAAACCGTTCGTAGTATTTTTCGATTTTCCATATGTATTCCTTTTCTTCCGTTGTATAGCGAGTAACCCTTGCGTTTTGTTGTAAAGGGGGTATTTCATTTTGAATGTTACGGACGATTTTTTCGGACGTCGTACTTCGGCACTTTTACTGCTTTTTTTTTTTTTTTTTTTTTTTTTTTTTTTTTTTTTTGCCTATAAAGGAAAATTGAGGGGCTTTGCTTGTGTCCGCGGCCTCATTCACCTCTTGCGAACTTCCGATTCCACGGTTAAGAGTTTACCATCGAAGGAGAGTGCTATGGCGAACGGGGTGACACCCGAGTTGCTGTGGACGATAGTTCGGGAGAATCGCCGGCTCGAGGTGGAGAATCAGCGGCTTCGGGAAAGAGTAGAGGCTCTGCGGAGTCAAGACGGGCATCGGGACATTCTGCTCGTGAACGCCCGTTGCGAGATTGCTTCTCTACGCTCGTACGCCGCATCTTCGGAGAGGGACTTAAGGGAAACTCGAGAGCGGTTGGATCGTGTTTTGCGAGGTTCTTTGACTCCGGAGTATAGTCCTTTGACCCCTCTTCACGATCCGATCATGCCTGGTGACCCTTACCAGCTTGACGGAAGTTCCGGTTCGAATGGTTCTCGTATGTCGGAAGATGAGGATTCGTCTTCAAGGAGTCCTTGAGTGGCTTTTTGCACTTGTTAGACTCAGCGGTTAAAAGTAGTTTTTCCTTGCAATGTTCAGCTAGTCGTGTAATCTTATTTCGAATGACATGGATGCCGATTCTGTGTTTCGCTAGTCTCGTGAGTCCAATGCTTTTTGAGCGGATGGGCCTTTGCGTCCCCTCCCAGCCAGTGGTAACGGAGATACGACACGGGATGTCGTTCCGTTTCCGCCTGGCTGGAGTTGAAGGAGCGACCTTTCGGGGTCCGATGCTTTTGAGCGGACGGGCCTTTGCGTCCCCCCCAGCAGTGGTAAACGGAGATACGACCGGAATGTCGCTTTGTTCCGCCTGGCTGGAGTTGAAGGAGCGGCCTTTCCGGGTCCGATGTTTTGAAAGCGGACGGGCCATTGGCGTCGCCCCAAGCCAGTGGTAACGGAGTGCGGACGACACGGGATGTCGCTCCGTTTTCGGCCTGGCTAGAGTTGAAGGAGCGGCCATTCGAGGTCCGATTATTTTGAGCGGACGGGCCATTGCGTCCCCCCCAGCCAGTGGTAACGGAGTGGCGGTATCGACAACGTGGAATGTCGCTCCGTTTCGCCTGGCTGGAGTTGAAGGAAGCGGCCTTTCGGGTTCCGATGCTTTTGAGCGGACGGGCCTTTGGCGTCGCCCGCAAGCCAGTGGTAACGAGGCGGCACGAACACGGGATGTCCGCTCCGTTTTCGCCTGGCTGGAGTTGAAGGAGCGGCCTTTCGGGGTCCAGATGGCTTTTGAGCGGCACGGGCCCTTTGCGTCCACCCCAAAGCAAGGGGTAACGGAGTGCGGTACGAACATCGGGATGTCGCTTCGTTTTCATCTGGTTGGAGTTGAAGGAGCGGCCTTTCGAGGTCCGATGATTTTGAGCGACGGGCCTTTGCGTCCCCCCCAACCAGCGGTAACGGAGTGCTATGCGACACGGGATGTCGCTTCCGTTTTCCTGGCTGGAGTTGAAGAAAGCGGCCCTTTCGGGGTCCGATGCTTTTGAGCGGACGGGCCTTTGCGTCCCCCCCAGCAAGTGGTAACGGAGTGCGGAAGCGGCCTTTCGGGGTCCGATGCTTTTGAGCGGACGGGCCTTTGCGTCCCCCCAGCCAGTGGTAACGGAGTGCGGTACGACACGGGATGTCGCTCCGTTTTCGCCTGGCTGGATGTCGAGGAGCGGACTTCGGGGTCCGATTGCTTTTGAGCGGAGACGGGCATTTGCCCGTCCCCCCCAGCCAGTGGTAACGGAGTGGCGGTACCGAACGGGATGTCGCTCCGTTTCGCTGGCTGGAGTTGAAGGAGCGGCCTTTCGTTATCGTTTGCCGTGAGTTTAAGCTCGAGATGCGAGAAGATCATTTTCTTGATAGCTAAAGGAATATTTACAAGTCATTGATGATAAGTTCGAAGGTTTAGTACGCTCCAAGTTCTTGGTATGTCGTTTCCTTCCATGTCTTGTTACGCGCGTAAGCTCCTCTTGCCGAGTACTTCAAAGAGATACGGTAAGGGCCTTCCCAAGTTGGTCCGAGTTTGGTGGATTGCTGCTGTACCTTCCTCAGGACCAGTTGTCCTTTTTGGAATGATGTCAATCTCACCCGGCTGTTGTAGTAATGGGATACCCGTTGCTTGTATGCTTGCGCTCTGATTAGGGCCCTTTTCGTTCCTCGTCGAGTAAATCGAGTTCGTTAGAACGGCGGTCCTCCGTTTGGATGTGTCGTCGTGTTAATCGATTCTGAAGAGTAGGGTGTTGAGCTCTTATGGGTATTAACTGCTTCAGTTCCCGTAAGTGAGAGCAAGGGTTACTCCGGTCGTCGTTCGGTGGGTGGTCCGGTACGCCCATAGGACCGTTGGGAGTATGTCGGGCCAATTTCCTTTGGCGCCCTCTAGTCGTTTCTTTAGTCCTTCTAATATCGTTCGATTCGCATTCCTCCAACTTGTCCGTTGGCTTTGCCGGATGGTAAAGGGAGGCGATACCTTTTGGGTTTCCATATGGAGTGTTTCACATAGTTTTTTTCATTCTCCGGACTTGTAAACTGGCTTCCGTTAATCCGACACGAGATATTGGGTAATCCGAAGCGGCATAATGACCGATTGTGAAGAACTTAGAGACCGCGCCCGCCGGGAATTGTTGGCCAATGGCTCAGCTTGCAATCCAACTCGTGAAAGTTAGTCTAGTCGCGACATCATGAATCGCCTTTGTCTTTGACAGCGGTGGGAGAGGTCCAACGAGGTCCATGCCCCATTGTAAGAATGGCCCATGGTGACACAAGTTGGATATTGGCTCTGCGGACGTGACTGAACGCTTGGCGTATTCTTGACATCGGTGGCACAAAAGAACGAACTTCTCAGCATCCGTCATAACGGTTGGCCAAGTAATGAACCTTGCCGGAAGACTTTCTGGGCGAGGGTCCGTGCTCCTATATGGTTTGAGCAATCCCTTCGTGTATGTCCGGAGGAATGGTCCTTGGCCGTCTTTCGTCTACACACTTTGAGGTAAGGGGCTGAGAAGCTATACGATACAAGTTTGACCGTTTATTGAGAGTAAAACGGGGCTGCTCTTCCCAGGATTGCCCCGGCGAGTTTTAATCCGAGGGGAAGCTCCTCTTCTCCAAGTAATTTTTGATGTCAGAAACCAACTACTTGAGTGGATCGCGGAAACATACCTCTAATTTCGTCAATCGACGGGGCATGAAGCTCTTCACGGAATACGGCGGCCTGGTGTTCATCAGTTGTTGCGGATGCCCAGCCGGGCCTAAGGCGTCCGCCATGTGGTTCCTCGTCTCTAGGGATATGGAGGACTCGAATTGTTCGAGGTCGGAGACGAGATGTTGATCTTTTCGCAGTAGGCTGCCATTACGTCCTCACGACTTCGTATTCTCACGAAATCTGTTCGCAACGAGCTGTGAAATCGGTGTACCTCTCAGCCTTCTGATCCGAGTTGCTTGGAGAGGCGAATCCCTGCTACGATTGCCTCGTACTCCGACACATTGTTGGTCGCGGGAAAGTTTAATTTCAGGGCGTTTTCCAATCGGACGTCGTCTGGACCGGATAGGACTATGCCTGCCCCGTTGCCTATGGCGTTGGAGGATCCGTCGGTATGCAGAGTCCAGAGATTGTCAGCGGGAGCTACTTTCAACGTGTGTCGACGGAGGTCTTCTTCGAGCGGCGGAGTCATTTCAGCGATGAAGTCGGCCAAGACCTGAGCTTTGATCGCCCGGTCGTGGTTGGAAAAGGGATGTCGAACTCTTCAGCTTCATTTGACACTTAGCTATGCGGCTGACGCTCCAGGATCTCTCATGACCTGCGCCAATGGGGTGTTCGTAAGGATGTGAATGGGGTGCCCCTGGAAGTAGGGCCTCAACCGTCTTGAAGCAAAAAATGATCGTGTAGGCTAGTTTTTTCTAGCAATGGAATAATGAGCCACGAGTCTCGGAGGAGTTGCTATAGTAAAAGATAGGATTTTTTGGACTTTATCCCATTCGCGAACGAGGACCGCGGCTCGAGGGTGCACTCCCGAAAACAGATAAAGTATAAGTACAACGGTTCTCCGGGTTTCGGCCAATAGCCATGACTCCGGGGTGTTGGTGAGGAAGAGCTTGAGTTCCTCGAACGCTCTGTCGTGCTCCGGAGTCCAAGGAACCATCGTATTCTTTTCCTGAGGAAAGTTGTAGAAAAAGCTTGCAATCGGTCCGCCGGAACGGATATAAAGCGTCCGAGGGCTGTGCCGGCCCGTTAGCCGTTGCACCTCCGTTAAATGTTCTTCGGGGAGCATGTCGATAATTGCTCTTACTTTGTCCGGATTCGCTTCTAACCCGTGGGGTGTGACAACATAGCCGAGAAACTTTCCTGAGGAGACTCCGAATGAACACTTTTCAGGGTTGAGGCGTATTCCGTAGTGCCTCATTATATCGAACGCCTTCTGTAAGTGCCGGGGTGATCCTCCCGGTTCTTACTTTTTGACGAGAAGATGTCGACATTAGGCCTCCTCTGTTTTCCCCAAGAGTGGTTTGATAACCCGTATCGACGAACCTTTGGAAAAGTTGCCCTGCGTTATCAGTCCGAAAACGGCATAACTTGTAGCAGAACGTCCCTATATCAGGATGAAGTCCGTCTTTCTTCATCTCTGGATGATTTTTGATTTGATATACCCGGAGAAAGCATCCATAAAGCTTAACATTCCGTGTCCCCGCGGTGAATCTATCAATTTATATCTATTTTGTGGAAAGCGGGTAGCAATCTTTCGGGACAAGCTTTATTGAGATCAGTGAAGTCGATACACATTCTCCATTCCAGTTAGACTTTTTAATAATACGATATTTGAAAGCCATTCGGGGTATCGAATTTCTCTGATGAAGCCTGCGCTTTAGAGAGCTTTCTCGACTTCGTCTTTGATAGGCTTTGGCTCTTTCGAGGGCGAAAAGACCGTTTCTTCTGTTTGACCGGCTTAGGCCTCGGGTCCTGAACGCTGAGCCTATGTGTGAGTAACACTGGGGTCGATTCCTTGCATATCGGACGGTGTCCACGCGAATACGTCTGTGTTACTTTGAAGGCATTCTTTTAATATCTCGTGCTCTTCGGGATTAAGGGTGGAGCCGAGAAATAGTACTTTCCGTATTCCGTCCGCCTCCGTTTTGCTGGGATGGAATGTTGGCTCCGCGGGTGAGGGCGGTAAAGTTCTTCCGTGTCTCGTTTTGATCCTGAGGTAAAAGGGGGGCCTTCGACGGGCCAGCGTTTCCTTCTTCAGGGAGTCAGCTATGGAGTCGGCGAGCCGTGTGCTGGTCGCCTCGAGTGTATAAACTCCCGGACTTGGTTCTGAACTTCATCTTCAATGCGGAGTTGACGACGGCCATGGAACTTCCACATCCCCGGCCTTCCGAATATTACATTGTACGCGGAAGGTATTTGTACGATTACGAATGTGACTGTTGCCGTCCTGAGTCGCGGGGTTTCGCCGATAGTGACACGAGATCGAATGGCCCTAAGGGCGTCGTGGAGGAAGCCGTTGAACCCCAACCAAAGTTCGGGTGGACTGGGTTAGTTCGACTCCGAATTCCCATCTTGGCAAAAGCAGCGTAGAATATGATATCCCACTTGGCTCCCAGTAATCGATCATTAACGCGGTGTACTCTCATGGAAGTTGATGATCATGGTTCGTTACGAGTGCGTCCGTGTGTGAAATTATCAACTCCATCGAGTCGTTGTCATCGAGATGATTGGTTCGTGCCTTCCGAGTCTATAAGGGGAAATCTCGGGTCTGGAGGAGGTAGCCTCCCCATTTCTTCGTTTTTCCCTCCTCCGCGGGAGATTTCTTCGTCACTTCTCCGGAGATGAAGTTAATCTCTCCGTAGTGTATTGGTGCGTTGGTTCCGGCTGTTTTTTCCCGGCGTAGGCTTGCGGCGGGTGCCGTGGAGGATCGTCCGTCTTGGGGCTTGGTTTCCCTCCGTTGCGAAATTCTCTGAGTTCACCTCGTCTTATTTTTTCCTCGAGGGTAGTCGCGGAGTTGGGCGGCATCCTTCAGGTGAAGTGCCCCGTGCGACTCGTGAAAGTCCGCAAGATTTTTTTCCTCATTTCTTTTCTTTGGAGGAGCTTTGATGGGGGGTGGTCTTTCCACCTGCTCCTTGGTTTCCAATATATGCAGGATGTCTTTCCGGGGGCCAGACAAAGGGGTGTTAATTCCGCGAATCTTGGTGTTGTTACACCGGCTTTTCCCTGACAAACTTGGGGAGCTTGCTGTCGTAGGATTCTTCCTTTTTCTCTGGGCTTCGTTGTCGATGCTGTCTCGTGTTTTTCCTCCGACAGAGGATGTGCTTTGCCCCGTGTTGATATGAGATGGTTTCGTCACGGCGTGCGTCCCTTTGATGGTTCCTCGGTTTATTAGTACTTCTTCAGCCGAGGCGCATTCCCGCAGCCTTTTAAGTGCTTCTTCCGCGGTTTTGGGAGTATTGCGGTGAAACTCGTACGCCAATTGTTGTTCAGCGATGCCGATCTTCAGGGCGGTGAAGATAAGGTCGTTGCTTGTTATCCCCAGCTTAATTTGTTCGTCGGTGAATCGTTGATAGTAGCTCATTAGGGTTTCGTTGGGCTCCTGCTTGATGTTCATGATGGAGTTGGGACTTTTTTGGAAATGAGTGCTGGAGAAGAATCTTGAAACAATCATTTCAACGAACTGATCCCAGTTTGCTATGCACCTCGGAGGTAGCTGGTTAAACCAAGTTAAAGCGTGTCCTTCGAATAGCGTTGGTAGAACGTTGCAGTATAGCATCTCGTCGCATGGGTAGGCCTTCATTGCTCGGACGAAGTGGCGGATGTAGTGAGTGGGGATCGTAGTACCGTCATATTGGTTGATTTTCGGTGCGGTATAGCCCACGGGATACGGGGACGCCACTATTTCTTCGGAGAAGGGGGAGAATCTGTCTACTCCCGTGAACGAACTGTTGAAGCATTTCCTGATGGTCGGAGGACCAGGCAGAACCGGGATAGCTTCCCGTTGTTGGGTACGTCTCAGTTCTCGTAATCTCCTTTCCTGAGATCTTCCGGAACTTACTTCGTTTTCATGTTCGTCTTGACTTGAGTGCGCTGAGAGTCGTCTGTCGTGGTTAGACTCCCGTCGTCTCGGGTCTTGGCAGGGTGGATCCCGGGCTGTGCGCTGGGGTTGATGTGGTAACCGTTGAGCGGCTTGGCCCATTGAACGGGCAGGGTCTTGTCTTGGCAAAGGGTTAGCATGTCCGAGTCTGTCGAAAGCAGACTCCCTCCTGCTATTTTCCCTATTTTCTCTGAGCGTCCACGGCGTGCTGGATCTCGCCCTGACTGTCGGCTTTGAGCCTGCTGAGATGCAGCGGTGGTCATGTTTGTTCTGTAGCGCGGCCTTGTACGGTTTCTTGGATCACTTGTTGACTAAAGGATTGGTCAAGATTTCGAGCTGTGCAGCTTGGTAAGCGTCCAGAGATTGAGACGGATGTGTTTCTGGAGCTCGAGAAGGCCCGGCGCCTTCGGGCGTAGGCATCGGCGGAGAAGGAAGTTGAGTCGGAGTTGAGGTGTTCGTGTTCGGGCGTGCTCGAGAGGCTGACTGACGAGCGGGCTGACTTCGAGTGTTTACCATGCTGAACGGCGTCTAGGAGATCTTCAGAGTACCGGGTGTGCGTTGCGTCGTAGTTCCCACGGACGGCGCCAGATGATGCTGATGGGTTTATCCTCACCAGGATGGGGATGACGCACGCTTCGTAGATCTTCTTCGAATGACGGAGATGGTTACGGAGAGTAGTCCGCCCAGACGAGATAGAGGAACAGTCTTGGTTAAGTAAAGTGATTATCAAGACGATGTTTAACGTGGAAAACCCTCAATGGAGGGTAGAAAAACCACGGAGAGGAACGGAGTCCTCCAAAGTTCACTATGTATATTTTGTGAATACAAGTATCGTACTGAGTGTACTGTATCTCTCTCTTACTTCCCTCCCCACTTAGAGTTACAAGTGGGGGTTTTTATACAGAGGTTAAGGGGTATTATGGTAGTTAATTACCCGCCGAATTACTGTAGTATTACACGTGTCTTTATCCAGGGGTGTAAGAGTCATCGCGCTTCTCGGGTTTGCAGCACGGGGTGCTGTCCGTTGGTAGGCACGGCGTCTTTCCCGTTGGTATCATAGTCCACGCTCTGGTAACCGGATACCTTGTGGCTTCGACGGGGTACGTCTCGTACGTTTAACGGGGAGCAGCTCGTTAGGTTCCATGTTTGGGCCGTATCACTAACGTACGCAGCCGGAAGAGCTCTACTCGATATGTTGGATTGGGACTTGGCGGAGTAGCTAGCCACCTAGGTTGCGCAATCCGGAGCGTAAGCCAGGAGGTACTCTTCGCCACATATGGATATTGAGTTGAGTTAGAGCTGCTTCTGGGGCTGAGGGCGACGTGGTAGGATGACACTGCCTACCAAGAGATACGTGGACGCCTTAAGTCCGGAAAGATTGCTGGATGCCTTGTGGGTGTGGATTATATTGAAGTTGGATCGCTTTGTGAGTGGGATTTTATGAAAAGTTCTAACCACATTTTAGTTGTTCTAGGGAAGGAAAATATTTTCGGATTTATGTTGCCTAATAGACTCGTTTGGGAACTATTTGTTTCAGTTTGGTTTAGCATGAGCTGTAGATGTCCATAGAACGGCGCTAACCAATGCGAGAGATTGGTTGCGATGGTTCTGTGAGCATATACGGGAATCCTGGTGATAAAGTCTGTCTCTCGCACAGACGTTTGTCAAGGAACCTTTGCTCGAACTTGTGTGGATGTATTCCTTTGGAAATAATTTATCTTTCTTGACTTTTTTTACTTAAAAAGGGATTCTAAAGCGTTCGTTCTAAGAGTTTAAGTTTTTAAAAGGAAATTGGTTATTTGAAAATTTCAGTTCGAAACTGGGAATCATTCCTAAATGTTGTTATTCTGAACCATTTCATAAGTGTTTCGATCAACCACTTTGAATTTCCGAGTTCTTAGACTTGTATGAGTTTTGTTGAGATTTGTGTCGTGACTTGTTGATCGGAATGGGTTAAGGATTTACCTTTCCGATAGTTCTTCGTATCTTTCGTGAAAACTTGGTTAAAGTTCGATTTATTTGAATGAAATGGTTATGTTACGATTTCGTTTGAAGTTATCATTTGCTTACGATTTCGTTTGAAATTCTCGTTCGCTTTAAAATGTTACTTTGGATTTGTTTTAAACGAGATAGTTGCGTTACAATTTCGTTTGACAATCCTTATTTGCTTTAATAGATTGGAAATGCCACTTTAAATTGTTTCTGAAGTTTGTTAAAGCATTTCTGAGATTTGTTTTGAGCAGATACTTTAGTTAGCTATCATGGTTCGCTTATGGCAGGATTTGTGGAAAGACTTTAACCTAGTTGAGGTGAGTTATTCTTTTCTTTGGTGGGCAAGTAGCCCTTGTTTCAGCATTTGGTGGGCAGGTAGCCCTTTGTTTATGTTTCTGGTAGGCAGGTAGCCCTTTTGTTTATGTATTGTGGGCGTGTGGCCCGTTTATCTTTTCTTTTGTGGATGTTTACGAGCAGGGTAGCTCGATTGAAATGTAGTTTTAGATTTTGGGACGCCAAGAAATACAGGGGAACTCTGCGGAAATTTTTGGTGATTTCTGTTGTGAAATCGAATTCTGAGTGCTGCTGCTGTTTTGGGGTACATGTGTTTTGGTTTCTGGCGGGTTTTCGTTTGTTGTGTTTTGATTTTGCACGTAAAGGTGTTCATTTGTATGTTTGGATTGAAAGGACCAAATCCCTTAAGTGGGGAAGGAATGTAAGGTCCCGGATTTCGTAATATCGATATTTATTATAAATCGAATTTATTCAGAGTTTGATTTCGTTTTGTTTTGAGTTTGTCTGGGAGATTTATTGGTTTCTGGGTGCATGATTTGTATTATATTTGGTTGTAAATTGATTTGGTGTGTTTTGGGCTTAATTGTGCCCATCTGGGTTCGGACCCGGCCGACTGAGCCAAAGTGGCTCGGCCCGCCGAGCCCGACTGACCCCGGGCGAGCCATTTGGCTCGCCAGGCCGCCCGCACCCGAGCCCCCCTCTCTCCCTCGCGTTGCTTCTCGCTCGATCGCCTCTCTTCGTTTCTCTCGCTCTCGTCTCTCTCGATCCCGCGATCACGCGCGCGCCCGCGATTTCCGCCGCCGATCGCCGCTCCGCCCGCCGTCGCTGCACGTAGCCGGACCCCCACCTCACCCCTCTCCACCTCTGGTTGACGTCACTCTCACTCTCGCGCTCGATTTTTCGAGCTCGGCCGCGAAGCCCTAACTCATGCCGCCGTCGATTCCGGCGCCGCTGCGCCTCGTCGTCCCCGTCTGAGGCTCCTCGTCGTCACCTGAGTCACTGACGAACCTCTCCGCCGCCGATTGCGTGCCGTCGCGATGGATCTCTCTCCGTCCTCTTTGTTCTGTTCGG